>PVKH010031606.1:0-12315 GCA_004027955.1 Chaetophractus vellerosus
AGCAGCTGATACTGTCAGTCAATTATACTATAGTGGCAAGAGGCCTGGGTGGTGCACTCTCATGGCTCCTACAGTTAGGCACAAGAATTGTCACTAGTATCTTATGTTTCCTTGAAAGTATGATTGAGGTCAATGAATATAAGCCATCACCAGTAGCACCTGCTAGTGCTTCTAGTAGATCAGCACATCCTTTTTGGGGTCCAGCACCTACTGAGTGGACTTTTTCACTTCCTGTGGCTCCTTTGGGAGAACATCCCACTGGGGGAAGCCTGGGTCGGGCCTGTAGAGCAGGAAGTGCGTGCAGTAAGCAGATATCGCAAAGGGTTGGCCAAGCATGTATGATGCCAGCCTTGCTAAACCCCATTCCAACTATTTTGTGTGTGTGTGTGTGTGTGTGTGTGTGTGAAATGCTACTGATTTATGACTTTCTGGAACATATTCCTTTTCTCACAGTTTACCTAGTAATTTGCCACAAGTATTGTACTCACTCAAAACAGACTTAAACTACAGAAAAGAAGATCTGGTTCTATTGCTTTAAGAGAAAAAAAGTCAGAAGTGAAAGCATCAAGATAAATTTTAAGTATGCATTCCTCATATGAAAATCAAGGACACTGGCTGGATAAATCCTTTTAATTTAAAGGTGATATATATAATGATGACATAATTTAAGAGAATCTTTTAATTTTGTCTACTAATGTTAGTAAATTTATCTATTACCTGTAGAATTATGATTGCAATCTGAAACTGAAGTTATCATTTCAGAAAAAATTAAAATTTAGATAGTAATTTTCTTCCGGACATCCTTGACTTTATGCCAGTGACCATTATTAATGGTCTTTCTGTTTCATTTTAATTTAATTTAATGAAAATATATCTACAAAATGTGTTACAATGGTGGTTCTTGATACTCTGAAAACATGTAATTTTCCTCTTAAGCTTCAGAAGTGGCCATAAGCTTTAGAGAACATGGTTCTTTCCACAATGTCAGTACTGGGTTTTGTGGGATCATGTTGGGAGGAAGATTGGAAAAGAGAAAGGAAGCACATTTTTACTTAGTAAGAGATTTTAAGAGCAAGGTGAGGAATAAGAGAGAACAGTTCCTCAGCACTGTCAAGCGCTGAAATGGAAAATGTTCTTTCTCTCACGGTGTCCTTAATTCTGTTCTTCTACTCTTTTCTTCTTTGGAAAAATAAGAAGAGGTATCTCCTTGTATAGGAATGATACTTGTCATGGTTCTTCAAAAGTCAGACTACAATATAATTATGTAGCTATATATGTACTTACCTGGACAAGTTAGAAGCCAAGATTCAAGATAAATAAATTAGATTACTGTAGGGAAAAAACAATCTGTTTTTCCCTGTCTTTTCAACTATAACATGACAGATGAGGTTTGTGTGATCTCTTTTGTTATATGTCCTATGCTGTTTCTAGTAGCTGCTCCTTCAACGTTTCAGTCTTACTTAAAGTAGCCTGAGTATTGAGCTCTTCTGAAGTTTTAGGCCAAAATTAGAAAATGCCATATTATTTCTGTTTATATTTGGTGACTTTCAGGTGATGGTTATTTCCATCCTCACATTTTGCTGTCACAAAAAATAATTCAGAGAAAATTCAACATTTTTTTCATCCCAGCCATACATATCAAGAAAAAAAGATAAAAATATGTTGAAGTCAAAGTCTTTTTAAAAAATAAAACTAGAAGACCACTGCACTATTCATGGAATAAACAGTACTCGATAGTGCTTTTTATTGCCCCTTATTTAGAATTGCTAGTATAACTCAAAGCTAGCCCTATCAGCCTTGAGAAATGGAGTCATTCTAAAGTCATGTTAAAATAATAAAGCATTGTAATATGTGTTAAACCATCCACATAATCACAGTCCAATCTTTTTATATAGATCTTATACAGCATAAAATAGAAAGTATGACTAAAGGTATCCTCTGAAAATGAGACTGTATATTAGCTCTAAAATTGCAAATGCAAATAAGACTAAATCACCATACAGTATTACTTCTCTGTGCTTTAGTCAATACATTATATTTTCAAACTTTTAAAAAATGACATTGCATGTTAAAAATTGGGAGATCTTCAGAGACTGTTTATTCTATTGTAGATATCAATCAAACATAAGCTTTGCTCTTAAAAGTGCTCAAGGGCTGTGTGTTTTTAAGGGGGGGGGTGCATTTTAAGACTTTTGTTCTTTGCTATTCTTAAAACAAAGGATAATATATTTAGAAGTACTTTGAAACATAACATAAAAATTTGAAATTTAAATATTTCAAAATTATATACATTCTCCCCCAAATCTTACCAATCTTTTATCAGTATGTAATATTTTAAAAAACATTAAAAAGTCATCTTTTAGATTACATCATGATCAAGTATATACATTCATAAGATTGTTGCACAAAATTTAGAAAATTTTCATTTTGTTAATTACTTGGTGTTAATCAGCCATTCCAATTGAGTTTTCTGAGTTTTTCTGATGATGGAAATATATTGTCTAATATGGTAGTCACTAACTACATGTGGGTTTTGAACTCGTGAAATGTAGTGTAACAGGATTTTAAATTTTATTTCATTTTAATTTTAATAGCCACTAACTCAGGGCCCTTCATGGGTTCATGCTTTTTTATTGTGTTCAACAAAGTTGATCCTCTTTTGCTTTGCTCTTATAATATTTCCATTTTTTTCAGGTAAAAGTTTGATTATCTGTTAAGGAGTAGTAAGGCCACATTAAAATAAAATATTTTGCCCTCATCATTTGGATTTTTATTATATAGCTATCATATTTCAGTAATTCCTGTAAAACCTAGTTGTGCAAAAGTTGTTTCAGTAACATCCTTGCTGTGATCTCAAATATTCTTTTGAAGCCAGCCATAGTGCCTGCAGTATTCTTGTCAAAAGCAAATCATGTGTTGTTGTCTATGTTATCCTCTGAGCTTTCAATTATTTTCAGAAGAGATTTCTATAGGGTATGGATAAAAAAATGAATGTGAAGAGAGTCTTGTTCTGTGGATATCTTGAGTCAGGAACACCTCACCAATAACGTGGTAGGAAAAAAGGGAGGAGCTGTCATTGGGAACTTCAGAAGAATCATTTTGTGGCAGGATTTGTGATGGGCATTGTGACTGCCTCAGGCTTGTGCTGTATTTAAGGATAAGAGGAAAGAAAACCTGAAGCAAGTCATTTTACTCAGGAACGTTGAAAAGAATCCTTAATATGTGTCTTCTTAATATTCATAGATACACAGCTATTTCCCAAATTCAACATAAATTCAAGATAATTTTTTGGTGTTGTTTCTCCAGCACAAACACACTTCTGATTATATTCAAGGGTGGAACTTATGTTTGTTTAATGAACTAGACTGCCCCTAACATCACTTCCAATGTTAATAGAGTTTCTTTGGATTTAAAAGGGAGACAAAATAAAATGTGTGGAAATTATTCTGTACTGATTCTGCTTCAATTTCCCCCAACACTTTATTATAGAGTATTTATTTTACAATACATATTCTGTTTTAAAGGAATTTAAATTACATAAGATTTCAATCAGATAGATAATTAAAAGGCGGAGGGCGGGACTTCTATCATAATGCATATAATAGAGGTAGAAGTGGACATGAAAGAAAAAATTTGTGAGGAAAAAGTAATAAAGTAGGATATGTGCATATATCTCAATTGACATTTATGTACTGCTGATTTCTTTTCATTACAGGAAATTAGACTTAGAAGGGACAATAGTTTAAGAAAGTAAGTGCAAAAATACCCTCACTCCAAGTCTGCCTCTCATATTCTTTCACTCCTTTTTTTCTCTGCATATCTCTAATTTATGGTTTAATACCTAGTTCATGTGGCTGCTGTACACATTTAAATTTAACCACCTTTATTAATAACCAACACTGTTAATAACAAAGTTACAATAACCCTGTAAAATACTATGAGGAAAATATTCTCACAGTGTTGGAACAAAAATAGCATTCAAAGAATAGTTTCCACTTTTTGGCTTCCATATTTGCTTTAAGTCACAGACAAAATAATATTTAATAATCCTTTTTCCTTAAATGATTTCAAAACTTGCCATCTAGAAACAGAGGCTCCAGTGCAGTTCTTCTCTGATATGAAAGAGGAGTTATCACCAGATTCACTTGCAAAAATGAGATGCCTCTTGGCTATTGGGAGCCTGAAAATTTTGAATCTACTTATATCATTTTTCACTACAATGTGATTTCTTGTCAAATATCTGGAATTGACATACTGTTTGAATTTACTATTTGGACTGGTTGTGTAAACACCATATATTTAATTGCACAGTGTAATCTAGAGGCCAAGCCTCAAGCAGTAACAAGTCCCAAAATAAGGACTGTAAAACAGAGTAGTAATATGGAAATGCGGCCTGCTTTGTTTAAGTCCACACGCAAACATCTGCATATAAAAATAGAAGTTGAATTAAGCAACTCATGAAATCCTACACACTGTTTGCTTCTCAAACAATCCTGTCTGTTGATATGTCATAGTGTCGTCATGAAAATAAAGGAACAGATAACTGCACCTTACTTAAAAATGGTGGTACATGGGGCCGGCTCGATAGCCCAGTGGATAGGGCACCGGCATACCACATGGGAGGCCCCGGGTTCGATTCCCGGGGACCTCTCCTAGTAGGCAGACCGCCTTGAGAATGGCAAGCCGCCATGGGCGGGCCGGAGCCGCCGAGGGCAGGGCAAGAAACTGCCACGGACATGGCAAGAGCCACCACGGGCAGGGCAGGTCGCCCACGGATGGAGCACAGCCAGCCACCCGCGAACTGAAAGCCGGCCGTGAACGAACACAGAGACCGCCCACAAGCGGGGAAAGCCACGCCTGCGCAGTGACCACTCTCGGCGCGTCGCCGCAGTGGGGGGAAGGGGAGATATGTAATAAAATAAATAAATCTTTAAAAAAAAATGTCTGGTACATATTAAGATAGCATTAACTTATCTCTGATAATATTAACTGTTATATAACATTAGTTATTATTAATGTTATTTCCCCTTGGAAATATTCAGACAGGCTACTTAAAAAAGGTTTATATTTTGGTGTTCCCACTCTCCTACTGACAGGCAAAACATGATTAAATTATAACTGCATTACAAATATTGAAGACATGCAAAGAATGATCTTTTTAAATAACACAGTCCCATAGGTAATGTAATGCACAGGAAATTGAGTGACTTCTGTACTTTTTAAAATCTACTTATAATTTTAAATTAGTTTATTATGAATTTTAGATGCAAATCATGCTGTGTTTATGTTTAAAAGATTAGGTCACAATAAAATTTATCTAAGTGGACTTGGTATTTAAATAAAAACAAAAATAGGATATTAAATCATCTTTTTATTTTTCTCTCTCCCAATCATTTCTTCTCCAGCTTATAGGAAAAAAATTTTCAAAGAAAAAGTCTTGAAGTAATATGATTTTTCTGGAAGGGAATTGAGAATGTTAAATGTTGACAGAATGACCAAGTGTTACCCATTTTGGTTTCCTTTGGCAAAACCTTCTCATGCAAGACATTATCCCCCTGAAGAATCCCAGAAACACTAAGATTCCAGGAGATATCTCATCTGATGCTTAACAAATCCAGGCAGCTTTCAGCATTTGTCCTATTCTGTTTTGTTCCCCCAGCTACTTATTAGAGTCTCAACATTTGGCTCTGCTGTCACTTCGTCTGGGTACTGTCCCTCCTCATTGTATATGCCTACACCCTGGCATACCAGTATTATGCAGTATTTCTCAGCAAAGAGGGAGAGAATTTTGCAGAAAGCATTCTGTTGAAGTAAATCACAGAGTTTTCAGTTATTAACAACAGCCTCTGTCTCTCCAAGCCCAGGCACCATGAGTCTGAGCCACAACTCAGAGGACTCCATACCTTCACTCATTCCTCCCAATAAGAAGATATGTTACTGGGTCAAGCTTGTCATCCTCACTGTTTGTTTCTCTAATGCAAGACTCAATAAGGAAGATGCTGAGTCTAGTGAGTCTACTCCCAGACATGTATGAACCACAGAGTTGGTTCATTGGTTCAGTGGCTGAGGCTGGAGCATTTACCATATAACAAAGATGTTTATATTCAATTAGAGTACTTTTATTAAGTTTGAAAATTGACTACTTGGTGTCAGAGTTTAAGAAAAGACACTACTCAAATACTAACACAAAAGTTTTTCTTCTGGAGAAAAGGAGACCATTACTTTGAGTTAGCTGAGGATAGGATATTGGGTCAGAATTACGCTGAAGGGAGTTTGAACTAAATTTCATTACAGGTCTCTAAATAATTGGATAGAAAATACTGAAAATAGTTAACATTAATTTTACATTTCATTAATTTAGGCTTCTCTTCCATTGTTTCTGAATTAAGAACAAATACCTATGCATAGAAATCTCACTTTTTTATAACCTGGAGCTGTGTGTACCACTTCATGCTGCCAGAATTTCAAATCTTAGTCATTCTAGTGTGTATAATGGTTTAACATTGTGGTTTTAATCTGAATTTCCCTTATGATTCATGGTTTTGAACTTCTTTTTTCCATATGCTTACTTGCCATCTATATCTCTCTTTGATAATGTATCTGTTCAAAATGTTTTATTACTTTTTATTGAGTTCTTGTTTGGTTTCTTATAGCTGAGTTGGAAGAGTCCCTTATATATTCAGGATCCAAGTTCTTTATCAGCTATCTACTATGTAAATATTTTTCTTCATCTCTAGCTTATCTTTTTGTTTTCTTAATGATGTTTTTTGAAAAACAGGAGACTAATTTTGATGAAGTCTGATTTATTTTTTTTCATTATTCATGCTTTTTGTTCATGGTCAAAATATTTGCTTTTCCCAAAGTTACAAAATATTTGCTTAACTTAAGGTTAAGAAAAAGAAACAGGTTTATGAATAGCTCTATATCCATTATAAAAAATTGAATCTGTAGTTTAAATATTTCCACAAACAAAGTCCAGCTATAGGTTTTTCTTCCTGGTGAATTCTGCCTAACATTTAATGAAGAAGTAATCCCAATTCAATACAAACGCTTTCAGAAATTTTAAGAAAAGCAAACACTTCTTAACTCTTTTGTAGGGCCAGTATTACCCTGACTTGCATTCTGAGCAAGACATTATGAGAACAGAAAAATAAAGATGAATATACCTCAGGAACATAGATACAAAAATATGTAGCAAAGTATTAGCAAATTGAATTTAGCAATATGACCAACTGGTATTTATTTTAGAAGTTCAAAGTTGGTTTAACATGTGAAAATCAATCAGTTTAATTCACCCTACCAGCACACCAAAAAGTAAAGCCATATATGACTTATAGAAAAAAGCATTTGACAAAACTGAAAATCCTTTCATGACACCAAAGAATTATAAAAAAGCAGTATAGAAAATTTCTCATCCTGATAAACAACATCTATGAAAAATCTACAGATAACATCATACTAAATAGTGAAAGACTCATTGCTTTTCTCTTAAGACAGGAACAAACCAAGTATGTCTACTCTCACCACTCTTAACATTGCTTTGGAGACACTAGCAAGAGTTATAAGGTGAGATCAGTGAAAGAAAAAGCAAAAGTATTAGTAAGGAAGAAAGGAAGAAAACTCTTTTTACTTCCAGTTGATTTGAGGATCTGCATTGAAAATCCTGAGGAATCCACAATAAAGTTACTAGAACTAACTCATGAGCTTCTCCTTTTGGTTCATAGGTTTTTACTTCATATATTTTGAAACTCTGTTGTTGGATGCTTACACATTTAGGATTCTTATGTCTTCTAGAGAAGTGAGCTCTTTATCTCTGGTAATATTGCTTGTTCTGAAGTCTTTGACTTTGCATCAATATGGAACTCTGCATTTCTTTTAAATAGTGTTTACAGGTGGTATGGATTGAATTGTGTCTTCCAAAAAGGCATGTTCTAGTCCTGTGAATGTGAGCATATTTTTAAATAGGATGTTTGAAGATGTTATTAGTTGAGATGAGTAAAAACAAGATAAGGTGGCTCTTAATCCAATATGACTGGTTTCCTTATAGGCAGAGGAACTTCGGACAAGTTGGTTAGTAAGGAGAGTTAGAGGAAAAAAATGGCTATGTGACAGAGGCAGAGATTGGGTTATGCCACCACAAGTCAAAGAACACCATGTATTGCTGATCACCCACCAGAAGCCAGAGGAGAGACCTAGAATGGACTGTCACCTTTAAGAAGAAGAATGGCTGTGTTGACATCTTAATTTCAAACTTCTAGCCTTAAGAACCATGAGATAATAAATATCTGCTGTTTCAGTAAACTAGTTGGCGGTACTTTGTTACAGCAGCCCTGGCAAATTAAGACAGTATGTTACATCATTCTCTACCTTTTTTTCTTTAACCAATTTAGGTCTTTATAATTATTGTATGTTTTTCATAGTGTCACACAATCAGGTCTTGCTTATTCATCCAATCTGATCATCTCTGCCTTTTGATAGGGGTGTTTAGGCTATTTTCATTCAATATGATATGGTTTAATGTAAATCTAACATGTTGCTTTTTGGTTTCTCTTTTACCCATTTTTTTTTTTTGTTTTTTGTTTTGTTTTTTGTTTTTCTTTTTCCTTCCTTCAGTATTAATTGAGTATTTTAATGATATGTTTTACATCTATTATTAGCTTATTGGATACACATGTTTTTATTCATTTTTAGCTGTTCTCAAGAGTATAAAACATACACCTTTAACTTATCACAGTATGTGTTCAAATAATGTTATCTATTCATATATAATATAATACATGATGTTGATATTAAAAACTATTTAGTCACAAAATGTGTCATACCCTTAAGAATGAGAACATACATTCTCATTATTTTGATTAGCTTTGATGAATTATTTTCAAATCACCTGATTAGTAATGTTATATCTATGAATAAATTACAGCATCTTTAATTATTCTTTTCAGTAAAAATTTGTACTTTGAAGTAATTTGAAGTATAACCTAATGTCTCTTCCTCAAAATATAATTATGATGGTTTCTTTGGGGTTATTTTCAAATTTGCAAAATTAGATGATCTAATACCAAACCTTTATATCTCTTGTTGGAATGGATTCACTGATAGCTTTCAACTTACCAAGGGTACATGTGGAAAGCCTGACTGGAAACTATCAAGATGTCTTTTCACATTCTCTTAGTGCAAGTTTTTAACGAAAAAAGGAAAGTACTCCCTTGGACTCAGAGAATATTTGCTTTGATGAGATTGGGCAAGTTCAGGGTGGTATGGCCGTAGACAATATTTGCTTTGAGAACACAAAATTTCCAATATATTTTGTTTCCTTGGTGATATCAATGGCTTTATATATTTTCTGTTTTTATCCAAATTCTAAAACCAAACTAATTTTAATATTTTTTCTTTAATCTCCCAAACTTTCCCATAACCAATTTTATTATATAACACAGAATTGAAGCCATTTTTAAAAGGGCTTGGTGTATACAGATTTTGGGGGAAAACTCTTTATCTTATATTTTAGTTATATTTTATATATTTTCTGAATACTTACTTTCACTGATTCCTTGACACCAATTTGTATTATTCTAGCTTGGCTTCCTTTTCTTCTCTAAAAGATGTCCTACTTAACTATTTATTATGATATTTTAAAATTAGTTTCCTTATTTATAAATTTTCATGCTCCTGGTATTATTGATTTTCTCTTTGTTAATTGCACCTCCCTTTCAAATGATTGTTTAAATAATTTTGAACATTAATAAAATTCTTATGGTACTCTCAGGATGTCAGAAAAGTTAGTGAGCATCAGAAGCCTGTTACTAATAAAACTTTCCCTTATACTAAACTAACGTAGAGACCTTATGTATGACAACCTTTTCAATATTGCCCCATTTAGACTGATGCTCTGAAAGCATCCATGTTATTAGTGCTCATTTGACTATAAGTGATCCCAAACTGTGTTTTATGCTTCCCCCATGCTTCTGTATTCTTACTTGTAAATATGAAAATAGGTATCACAAATCAGGTTTGGCTGTCACATACATATACACGGGCACCCAAACAAATTTTCCTTCTCAATCATATTAGAAAAAAGTAGTTTCTGAACAATATTAATTGTATGATATCTTCCTTATATATTATATAAATATAATAATATCTAGATAATATTTTGCTTAGATTCCTCCAGGGAATCACGGAAAGGTTAAAAAGTTGATAGTAGAGATGACAACTAATGATCGTCAATCAACATTTGGCATACTGAACAAATGATGCATTCTGGTCTCCCAAAAATCATTAATGTTCCCTTTACATTCCCATTTCCCAGGATTTTTATTCGATTCCATTACAGAAAGTTAGGCATGAGGCATCAAAAACTGTAGGATTTTTTAGCAGTGTATCAGGGGTTCACATGATAAAATTTTAATTCTAGTATTATAAAGGTGATAAAGTTTCCCTATCAATATTAAGCAAGCATAGAGTTTTAATACCTGAAGAAGAAGGTATGTTTGATATTTAACTGTATATGGATATTATAAAATGATTTTTCACTCACCTTCCTCTGTGCCTTATGAAATAGCCAAGATGTGTATGAGGATGTCTATGGGAAATCTGCATGACTTTCTCAGTCATCTTCCAACCAAGTCATATTCATATAATATAAGGAGAAATTTTTCTCCATTCAGACCTCTTATCTAATATGAATATAAAAATAATTGATATGTATTATGAATGAGAACATATCATTTTAATAAAGCTTGTAGGCAATACATATGCTAACAGTAGCAAAAAATAGTTTTATAGTAGAGTTCAGGCTTCAAATCATGCAGTGTAGCCAAATGAGGAAATCTTTGTACATTCTCCCACATATGCTTGACTCTATCCTTCAGACTTTGTTATAGCCTAAGGAAAAATATAAACTTAGGTTCCATCTCTAACCCTCTTTCTGTTGTTCTGTCTACAGTTTTTTCCCAGCATTTCTCAAGCTAAGGACATGTATTCTGTTAAAATGATTTAATGTTGTGATTTCATTTTGATTATTATCCAAAAATACATATCCTTATTATGCATAATCTGGAATATTACGTATAATATTATATGATTTTAATGGTTTAATTTTTTATCATAGTGACTAGTAGTTCCACTTTAAACATTCCACAACAATGTGACTATAATAGAGGAGGACTAGATATATAAATTATGAATAAAGTGAAGGCCAAATGACAGTAGAGCACACTGTAGCAATGAGTTCTGCAGTGTTTAGAAAGGATAATATGCATAAAAGGATTTTCATCAAAATGTCAATGATCTTATAGTCATGAACATTGAAAAACATTACTTCATTGCA
The DNA here is from genome assembly GCA_004027955.1 of Chaetophractus vellerosus. NCBI lineage: Eukaryota > Metazoa > Chordata > Mammalia > Cingulata > Chlamyphoridae > Chaetophractus > Chaetophractus vellerosus. The sequence continues at coordinate 11,333 of PVKH010031606.1, forward strand.
GTCAAAATCACATTCAAATTGCAAATTACATCTTCATTACAGAAAAATAGCATCATTTATTTTGTTTAATTTAATCAAATGCCTTAATTTCAGTGTTAATTGGTTTTCTAGAATTTTACATTAAATTTTAACTATTTCATATTTTAAGAGCTATAAGCACGATGGTTTATATCTATTTTATGGATATTTAAATTGCATTTATAAAATATGCTTTATGTTAACACTGAAGAACCACTGAATTTTTCTTTTAAATTATGCATATTTATTAGTCAAAGTTGAAGAGCAATCAGTTTGTAGCTCCCCTGAGATCAAAAGTAAACAAGAAAAGTAAAAATAACATAGGAAACAAGAGTGAAATACAAGAATTAACAAATCAGTGCAGTTTTGTTGGCTTAGCTCAGCCCCACTACCTCCACTCTATCCATTTCTTCTAGAAACTGTTTTCTATCATACTATACTCAGCGGCAAGTGTGGGATTCTTACAAAACTTCAGAGCCTGGTGACATTTGATTGCTCTAAACATGGTCACTTGACCCAACAAAGTCACTGAATTCCTTGTCTGGAACTTCTGTATCTGGGAAGAGTTGGCCAGTCTCTGGAGTGCTGAAGATTTAAGAATCCAACTATTATTGGAGACTACAAGTTCTACAATGTGGAGAAAGTAGTTCTGCAGCATATAGAGAGGGAGAGAGAGGGAAAGAGAATGAGAATGAAGCCAGCACTCAGAATAAATCCAGAACTTAGAGAGAAGAGCATATTGATTATAGAATCATGATTTTATTTTTAGTTTATTCCACGTAGTCCTGTGGTACCATTCCATCCCTCCCGCAGCATGGCCATAAGGCACTTCCTTATTATCCAAGAATTAACCCAGTGTCCTTTCTTCAATCCCCTTTCATGTTTTATGGAGGTTGAGCTGGGTTTCAATCATTTGAGGCCAAAAGTGAAATAGTGTATCTCCTCATTTCCACTAGTAAGAATTT
>PVKH010031607.1:0-12298 GCA_004027955.1 Chaetophractus vellerosus
TTATTCTCTCTCCTCTGTGTCTCTTTTTGTTGCATCATCTTGCTGCGCCAGCTCTCTGCATGCACCAGCACTCTACAGGGGCCAGCTTGCTGCTTCCAGCTTTGCCTGGAATCAAACCCTGGACCTCCCATATGGTAGACGGAAGCCCAATCACTTGAGCCACATCTGCTTCCCATTCTTTCTTCTTTAAACTACAGCTAAAAATTCAGCCTATTCCACCTGTCAGAGGGCTCCTGTAATGGGTGGAAACGGTGCCCACCACAAGTAGCATTCCAGGGCAAGGACTGAGAAGTAGGAGTTGGGGGTGTAGTGGAGGCAGAGGTGGTCCTATAAGGAGGTCAGTCCTCATGTGGCAGATGTAAGAGGCCCCCAGAAGTATTCCTAGCTTTGACAAATTCATTTTCCTCCTGGCCTGAGGAGACCTGGCAGTCTACTGGGCCATTCATTGGGTCAACTGGGAGAAATCTTGATTCTTAAGGTGAATACCCAGGCCTTCTAGGGTTGGGCAGCCCAAGGCACTCACTTTTACCTCTACATTCAGAATAGAGGCTTAAAAGCCAACCATACTCTTAGGTTCCCAATAAGTCAGTTTGCCTAAAACAGCTAGTTTGCATCACCTAGCTTAACGTTTCAGGGTTAATCTGGTAACCAAATAAACCTAGACTTGATGTAAAATGCCATTTTTTTTGGGAAATCCCAAAAGGAAATTATTCCAGGGAACCTGGCAAATGCACACTTTCAGTGTTTCATTCTTCTGGCAGGAGATTTTGTGTTCTTTTCAAATAAGGATGGGAGGTGTGGTAGACAGAATTCTAAGATGATCCCCAATGGTTCGTGCCATTATATAATATACTCCTGTTGAGTGTGAGTGGAACCTGTGAATATGGTTTTACTCCCATAATTCAGAGGGATTTTTTTCAGGTGTAATTGAAAGATTATTCTGGGTGGGCCTGCCTTAATCAAGTGAGTCCTTTAAAAGATGGTCTAGAAGTCATAGATGGAAGCAGCCGCAGCAGACATGCTCCTGTTGGCCTTGGCAAGTTGTGGAGAGAGCCTTGTGGCCGGGAATGGTGGACTGCCTCTAGGACTTTTGGGCCTTGGTCCTACAGCAGCCAAAAACTGAATGCTGTCAACTACCACTTGAACTTGAAAGAGGACCCAGAACCTCAGAAGAGCTTGTAACCCCTGCTGACACCTTGACTGCAGCCTTGTGAGACCCTGAGAAGATGACCCAGATAACCAATGGGTGGACTCCCGATCCATGGAAACTGTGGGATAAATTTTCATTGTTTTAAGCCGCCAAGCTTGTGGTAATTTGTTACACAGCATAAAAAGTTAATACAGGAGAGGAGCAGCAGCCCTAAGTCATCATAATCATAATAATAGCTGCCATTTATTTACCATCTACTGTGTGCTAGGCATTTCTTTTTATACATTACTTCATTTAATCTTCATAAGAATACATGGGGTTGGGGTAGCCCCTTGGGAAAATCTAATATAGAGCTTAGACTCCCTGATAACCCTATATAATGATTTTTCCTTCCCATGGAAAACAGACGGAATGAACAGCTGGTAACTCTTGCTTGTTGTTCTTAAGCCTCTCCTCAGAGATGGGAAGGAAGAGGGGCTTTGTTGGAAGACATATCTGCCTTCAAATCCCATCTTTGCCATTTATTAGCTGTGTTACCAAGGGTGGCTTGTATGATGTTTTAGAAATTGTTTCCTGATCTAGAATTTCCAATGAATGCAACTGTTTGCTACAAGAGATGTGACCTATTTATCAGCCAGACCCACGGGGTGCCAATCCCCTATTAGAAACGTACACAGACTCTTTCCTCCACCCCCAATAGCAGTCCTGTGAACTGGGCAATAGCATCCCAATTTTTCAGATGAGAAAGCAGTTTTTAGAGAGATTGAATGACTTGCCCAAGGTTCCCAGTTGGCAAGTGACAGGGCTCAGGTGGGAACTGAGGTCTGTGGGATGTTTGGGGAGGCCATCATGAGGCCCTTTAAATCACTCCACCTGCATGTAAGTCTGTCCCAAGTGCTCCTGTCTCCCCTGCTCATTGTTTGTCTCCCAAGCTCATCCAGCCATCAGTGAAAGAGCGGGCCGCCATCTTGAATCTCTTTCTGCAGTGTCTTCTCCCCCTCTCCCCCTTCATCACCATCTCTCCCAGGAGTGAATCCTAGGGATGATGGAGCCCTGGGATAATTTCCTTTCTTGTGGCGTTCTTGGTTCTAAGACTTGAGGGTGCCTTGGCCAGGGCCCACGAAGTCCCACCTCCTCTTGGAGGGGAAAGCTTCCCTCAGGGTTGCAGGGGTGGTGATTGGCATGGGCACGAGGTTGCCTCTGGGGTCAGGATCCCAGGGCTGTAGTTGTGAGTTGGGTCACTTCTGTGCACCGTGTTGTCTCTGTTTCTTTCCCTATTGACCTCCCTCAGGGTTTAGCAAAGTCTTTTCAGACATTCAGCCTCTCTTGTCTGTGCTCTGGGAAGCCTAGGGTTGTTGTGTTGGCTGGGCCAGAAAATTGAAAGGAGGATGGTGACTCCTGTGGAGGGCGTGCCTGTGATGGTAGAAACTGGAGCCTGAGAGCCCTCAGAAGCTGTGTACTTCCAGTTGGGTCCAGCTGTCTCTCACCTTTGGGATATTCTGCTTCCAGAGCAAACCTTGGAGGGCCTGAGTTTTGTTTTTGTTTAACAGAGAGATTTGATTCCCTCCACGAAGTGTCATCAGTGAGGTTGTTATTTTCCATTAGACCCAAGAGCTTTAAGGTCCAATGGGAAAATAGACTCCAGCTGCCTTGCATTTGTCACTAAAGGCTCCGAGCAGGGTGGACGTTCGTCTCTGGAAACAGTTGCTTTCCCTCGTTAAACACGTGACTTCAGGAAACGTACTGCACACAACCCCTTAGCATTATGGGGCTGTTACTCAATTACACCAGATAGAACAGCTCTTTTCCCCCGCTGCCCTTGTCCTTTTCTCATTGTATGAGGGGAGCACACTCTTCCTTAAACAAAGTCCTGGACAAAGGCCCATCACCAGGAAGCCAGAGTCTAACCTGCAGGGCATAGCTACCTGACTGACCTTGCCCCGTCCACTTCTCCAGGATTCTCTGCCCTACGTGCACACTCACTCACACTCACACAAGACACACATACACATGCACACACAGTCACACTAACATGCATATACACAGACGTACTCACAGCTACACACACGCTCAGACACACGTGTACACATATGCACTCACATAGACACGCACTCACATGTACATACACACAGGTACACACATGTACACACCCACAGAAGATACATACACACATACCCAGACACACTCAGGCACACACATGTGCTCACATAGACATATATACTTACATGTACATATACACAGGCACACCCACACCTACACACACTCACTCAGACACACTCAGACACACATACTCATACAGATACACACTCACATGTACTTACACACAGACACACATGTACCCCATAGAAGACTCACTTAGATATACACTCACAGGTGCATACACACAGACACACACATATCACACTCACACACACTCACATAGACACATACACACAAACACATGTACATTCGCACAGACACATTCATGTACACACAAAACACACAGACACACATGCATACACATACAAACAAGAAACAAACATACACATGTGTGGAGGAAGTGAATATTTCTGAACAAGAGGGGTGACTGTCTTTAGATGATTATTTAGCAAATATTCACTCCCCTTCCTCTCCCTCTAAAGGCAGAATATGTTTTCCAGCTTCATGGGTATTGAGCTTACACATGTGGCTTGCTTTGGCTAATGGGATGTTAGCAGATCAAAGATTAGCAAAGGCTCAAAATGTGCTCATAGTGTTGAGTTTGTCCTTTTACCATGTACATGAGATGAGCTTTCCCTGGATAGCTGCTGTCCCTTCAAGGGGGTCCCAGAACATATGTGGAGCAGACCTGAGCCCAATCCATTGGAAATAGCCAAGCCCAGCCACACCCACAACTGAGCCCAGTTCATCCTGCATTAGTGGACACGTCCCAACTAACTAGCAGACGTGAGCAGTAATAAATGATTGTTTTAAGTCATGGTGTTTTGGAATGGTTTGTTATGCGGCAATAGCTGACTGACACACCTTCCTTCAAGTGAGATTACATTGTAGAAGAAAGAAATAATAGCCAGGGAAATGATCTTTTTCTGGGTCTATACTCCACCTGATTGGGTGGGAGCAACAACTGAAGAGATACACTAAATGGGATGTACTTGAAGTAGTGAGAGCCATGGACTTTGGTCCTGGTTGGAAGCATCCTTCTCTTCTGGATTTTCACTTGGCCTTTCAAGGCTCCAGTCTGGGACCTTGCAAGCTATTTGAGAGAACAATAAAAAGGGAGGAATGATCACAGGGCCGTGGGTTCACATAAATATCCTAACAGGACCATTTTCCTTAAATGAAGATGGAATGTGACTTGTTCTTTTCAATTATAGGAATAATAAACATTCTCTTCTCTTGATCAGCTTTCCTAACTACAGGCAATGCTGTTAACTGTAAAATGTTTAACGCAGGCTCTGTACTCTTCCCATCACAATGCAATTATGGCTGCAATCAAACAGCTACTGCTAGTGTTATTTTTGAGCTACGGAAGGGAGATTTGATTTATTTTTAAAAAAACACACACATGCAACAGACTTATTGGACCTCAACAAACGTTCCTTTAACTAAAATTATAATTTTAAATACTCCTTTAAAATGGTCCCATTAAATCTGATGCCAGACCGTGTATTTAAACAAAATTCAAGTTAAGTGGCTTTATTTTCTTCTCTTTCCTTAGATAATTAATCAGTTGAAAGCTGATCTTTCAAATGGAGTTGGCAATTGCCTTGTCTTTTTCTCCAGCTGCCCTTCCCTCTCTGCCAGGAGCTTCTCTAAGCCTTTATGGGGCCCAGTCCTGTCGGGCCTAACCTGGACTTTGCTCAGGTAAAACTCGGTTTGAGTAGGACGTTTTACATTGTCATTTACCGCACTGTAGTGTAATTGGTTCTAGGGAGTCTCCCCTATTAGCCTTTTCTGCAGGCGTTCCATCCCCGACGCATTTGCATCTGTAGTACCTCCCGCTGGGCCCTACACAGATGGAGGATCAGTGGTTGCAGAATAGAACTGAATCTCAGTGGTCAGTCTAAGAAGGCTTCTGTTGAAAGGAAGGCCCTGATGAATCATTCAATCACGTTTGCAGACACTCAAGCACAACTATTGTTGATTCTCATTTACCATCACCCAGGCTGACTGTCAGAGGAAAGCGCTGACAGTGTTATTGCAGGTGGAGCCCTGGATAATTTGTCCTGCTCTGGATGCTACCTGCTCCAACCTGGTGGGTGGAGACTCGCTGGAAGTCCGGGTTGCCAGGGCTGCAGGATTGGGACGGGGATGGACAGTGAGCGGGTGCTTTCCCTGCACCCGTATGCCCTCCCGCCTCCCGCCGTTCCACTCACACTTTTCCACGTTTCGCCGCCCAAGTCAAGTCCCACCTGTGCATGGAAATGCCCCACGATTGTATCAACCCACTTTGATCAAGTCCTCCCCTGAATCCTGATGGGCTTCAAATGAGGTCTCTATTAAACGCTGTTTTAAGTCAGGCAGTGCTTGTTTTATATTTGTGTATCTCCTTCCGACCAAATTAGATTGCGTTAACTGTTTCTTTTTTTTTTTTTTTAAAGATTTATTTATTTTTATTACATATCTCCCCTTCCCCTCCCCCCGCTGCGGCGACGCACCCAGAGTGGTCACCGCGCAGGCGCGGCTTTCCCCGCTTGTGGGCGGTCTCTGCGTCCACTCACGGCCGGCTTTCAGTTCGCGGGTGGCTGGCTGCGCTCCATCCGCGGGCGACCTGCCCTGCCCGTGGCGGCTTTTGCCCTGTCCGTGGCAGCTTCTTGCCCTGCCCACGGTGGCTCTGGCCTGCCCATGGCGGCTTGCCATTCTCAAGGTGGTCTGCCCGCTAGGAGAGGTCCCTGGGAATCGAACCCGGGGCCTCCCATGTGGTATGCTGGTGCCCTATCCACTGGGCTATCGAGCCGGCCCCCTGCATTAACTGTTTCTAGACCTCTCCCCTTCTACCCCCCAAAACATCTGATGGTTGCCTGGGGAAGCAGAGTGAGCATGGGCCATGGAGCTGACAAGCTGACATTCACACCCCAGCCCTGCCACCGACCTAGAATTCCAGAGCTGAGAAGTTACCAGAGCTGGGGCGTTACAGAAAACCCCCAAGTAGGTTGGATGAGGAGCCCCAGGTCTGTGAGTGGCTGGACAAGGTGAATTTGCCCAAATGCTAGCACGGCCAGCGTCTGTTGCCTCTTCCTGGTGGGCTGGAGAGGCCACAGTTTGAAAGTGGGGAAGATGGGGAGGGGGTTAGATAGAAGGAAGAGAACCTTCTTGTGTTAGAATCGAATGTCTTAACTATACATTGGGCAGAGAAGCCTTGCACATTCTGGGGGAGATTGGAAATGATTTTTGTCTTCCTCATCAGTTTAGACAGGAATAAAAAGTCACGTGCCATTGGGGGTGGGGCAGGAATTTAACGAGTGGGTGGGATGGCCTGGGGAAGCTGCCCTGACTCAAGGGGGCAGGTGCTCTAGCTGGTGATTGCACCTGGAGTGTGGGCCCACGAAGGCCCTCTTTTCTGCTTTTTGAAAACAAGTTTAAAATTATAATTTTAGTGTGAAGTCTCCTGAAATCCAAAAGTTGGAAATCGATTAAAAAATATATCAGTCTGTGGTCCGAACAGAACATGTCTGCCAGCTGGATTGGACTTCAGGATTGTCATTTTAGAGATAATACCACCTGCCTTTGTTGTCTGAGCCAAAGGTCTGTGGCTAATAGTGAGAATTTTAGGCTGCATAAGGCAAAAAGGGCAGCCGTGGTTAGTAAGTGGGGAAGGTAGTTTTGGTCAAGTGGCATCTCACTGTCGCTCTTGAGTTTTACTCCTCTTCCACCCTTCCCTTCACCTAGCTCAACCCCAGCTATCACCTCCCTCAGGAAGGCTTCCTGACTCATGCTGAGAAGCTCCCCTGTGCTGGGCTTTAAAGGCAGCTTGTTCTGCTCTCTGCCACGGAGCTGATCGCAGGTGGGGAAACACTGGTTTATGAGCCTGTCTCAGGCATCACCTTTGTGGGTGACACAGGTAGGTGGGAAGGGTGCTTTGCCTGGTGGTGGGACACATCCAGACAACACGTGCTTCCTTCTTATGGGTTAAGGCATCCATTCAACCATCCATTCGTCCATCATCCATCTGTCCATCCAGTTGGTCAGGTACTAGGTGCTGAGCACGCAGTAGCCAATAGCTTTCATGAAACTTCCAGTCATTTCAAGTCTTCCAGAGCTAAGAAACCCAAAGAATATGTAATTAGAAATTGAGATAGGTGTTATCAAAGAAAAATAAATGGCCCGATGGGTGAGAATAATGGGAGGGAATAATTAATTTTAATGTTGAAAAAATTTAAGAAGTGTTGGAGAAGGGGTAGCGAAATTGGAACCCATAGTGGAAATGTAAAATGGCACAACCATTTTGGAAAGTAGTTTGGTAGCTCCTCAGAAAGTCCAACACAGAGTTTTCCTATGGCCCTGCAATTCGAATCATAGGTATATATCCAAGAGAAATGAAAGCATATAGCCACATAAAAACTGGCATACAAATGTTCATAGCAGTATAATTCATAATAGCTAAAATAGTGGAAACAACCCAAATATCCATCAATTGATGAATGGATTAACAAAATGTGTATATTCACATAATGGGATATTATTCAGCCATAAATAAGAATGAAGAACTGATCCATGCTACACTATGGATGAACCTTGAAAACATTATGCTGAGTGAAAGAAACCACACAAGGTCACATGTGTGATTCCATTTATAGAAAATGTCTAGACTAGGTAAATCCATAGAGATAGAAAGCTGACTAGTGATTTCCAGGGGCTGGGACGAGGCGGCAATGAGGCATAATTGCTAATAGGTATGAGGTTTCTTTTTAGGACAATGGAAATGTTCTGGAATTAGTGGTGATGGTTGCACAATTTATGAATCTACTAAGACCACTTAATCGCACACTTTAAAATAATGAGTTTTATGGCATTCAAATTATATCTCAATACAAAAAATAACAGAACACGTACTCACAAGCCATCATGCAGGTTAAGAAATGGAAGTTTGCCGGTGGGTGGAAGTGGTCTTAGTGACAGTCCCCATCTCGTTTTTCTCCCTCTTCCTTGGGCAACCACTTTGGGCTTGACTTACGTTTTCATCGTTACCTTGCTTTCATTATAGTTTTACCCCATATATACATATATGTATGCATTAAAAAATGATTGGCTTTGGCTCAGTACAGGCATCTGGCAAGGCTACGGGGTGTACCAGGCAATGGACACCTGGCAGAAATGTGGTCAAAGAAAGTGGGCCCCTCTATCGTGTCTGCTTCTAAGCCCATGATAGCCCATTTCCAGACCCTCCAGCTCTTGGCCAACAGAACACTTCTGTGGGTGTCTGGGCCTGGGTCACCCAAGACTATCGTCTGGAGGTGGAAAAGAGGGTACAATGGCAGAGGGGATCTTGGCAATACCAGTCGTCAATGTGTCGTCAGTCGTGCTGCTCCCATCTGAACTGGGTGATCCTCATATCTGCTGCATCACTTGTCCTGGGCTCTCAAATCACCTCTTTCCTGTTTGGAATCTCATTTTAAAAATTTAAAAAATATTTCTTGCTTTGCTCTCTCATTTTGGTGGAATACAATCTCCAGGAGTTTCCTGAGAAAAGGTTCACAATAAGTACACTTTTGGAAAACTTGCCTGTCTGAAAATGATTTTGTTCTCTACTCTCCAGTCATACGTGAGTGATGGTTTGGCTGGATATAGAATTTTCCTTCAGAATTTTTAAGGCAATCCTGTACTGTTTCTTTGAGTGTTGCTATTAAGAAGCTCAAAGCCATTTTGATTCATGTTTCTTTCTATGTGAGCTTTTTTTTTTCTGGCAGCTTGTAGATATTTTTCCTTGTCTCCAGTGAACTGAAAACTCAGAATGATGTGCCTTCATGGAGTATATTTTCATCCACTTATCTGGGTTAATGGTAAGTCCTTTAAATCTAGAAATTTATGAACTTCATTCCTGGAGAAAATTTCCTGATTAATTTCATTAATTTCATCCATTATTTTCTCCCCTCTATTTTCTTCTCTCTTTTTCTGGAACTCTTCTTATATGGATTTTGGATGTCCTGGACAAATTCTTTAATTTTCTTAGCTTCCTATCTTCCAGCAATCTGTCTTCATACTCTACTTTCTTGGCAATTTCTTTAACTTCAGTTTCCAATCTTTTTATTGAGTTTTTCATTTCTGCTATTATATATTTTTTTAATTTTCCAGGAGCTGTTTTTTTTGTTCTCTGAACATTCCTTTTTTTTGTAGCATCCTGTTTTTGTTTCATGAATGAATTATTTTCTCTTATCTCTCTGAGCATATTAATGATCATCTTTTCTTTTTAAGTTTCCTTTAGCCAGCTATGGTTTCTATTTCCTCCAAGTTGCTCTTTTCTGTTTATTCTTTTTTTCTTATTTTTGTTTTGGCATTGTAGTGTTTTCCCTTAAATGTCTGGTCATCCTCAGATATCTATCTGTTCAAGATTGAAAGCGGGAGCCTAAGATGGTGATGACAGTTCTAAAAAAGATGGAAGTCATGGCTTGGGTAAAGCTTGTCAACTTGGGGTTTTACTATAGAATTCATTGGGGAATCTCTTATGACAATATCTTTAGGTCTTTCTTCCTTGGTTGGGTAGAGTCATTCAGTTCCCTCTATAGAGGGTCTGTGTTCCACTGCCAGCCTTCTGAATACAGAGGACTAGGGAGCGTCTACATTAAGCATCCAGTCTGCATTCAATCACTTAAACTTCTGCCTGTGGCCCTGTATTCACACCCTTACCTGTGCCTGCTACCCCCTCTCCAGAGAACCTCTGTTTTATCCTTTCTGGGGAATAAACATCCAGGCCTCTGTTAGGGTGAAGGGAGGGCTGCCATCAGAGGTACGGTATGGGGGAGTCCTTCGTAAACACATTCACCAGCTCTTTTCATTCAGCCTCACCCTCACCCTCACCTGCAGTCCAGGGAACCCTGAGACATTGAGTGGTGAATGGAAGTGGGGAGTGGTCCTTCCCCATGGAGCTCCCGGGGCACCCCACCATACTCACTCTCCCCATCCCTAGCCACCTAGTTTCCAATCCCTGCCATCAGCCACTTACAGCACAAATCACTCTTACTGTTCTCCTGCTTGAAACCATTCTCAATCTCTACGCATTGAAATGCCCATGTGTGGTGATAATAATCACAGATTGACTTTTAGCCTGTTTTATCATTGTTTTAACTTCTCTACATACAGTGTGTCTCTCCAATGCAGGCAGTCTCCCACCCCTTTGGTGTGTCACTGTCTTTCAGGATTCTGTGCCATAATTTGATATGAAGCTCAATTTTCTCCATTGCCGGCTTTGGATTTGGATTTGAATTACTGCTAATTCAGTAACCACCATACTTCTGCTATCCAGCTGCCAAAACTTAATTGCTGCTCTATTTGCTCCTGTTCACCCCATCCCTGTGGGTTTATGATTTAAAACATCCTTTAATATAGTTTTAATGGAGTTTCAAGAGGGGGTGAAATTAGATAAATATATTCAATCCACCATTGGAAACCAGAAGACCCTTCAGGAATTATTTTTTATAAACCATACTCATATCCCAAATTTGTCTCTGGAACATTCTGGATCCACAGAACCTACAGATGCCCAAAGAACCCATCAATGAAGATTTTTAATTTATAGCAATTGAAATTGCATGCCCATCAGCTCAAACATTGATTGACTTGTTCACTAGACAACCAGAGGGTGGTAGGGAAGTTTACATGGTAGAGGGAACATAGATTCATAGATGCAGCATTCAATGTCCAAATAAAGGATGATGGTCCTTCTCCATGGAGCTCCTGGGGCACCCCACCAAACTCACGCTCACCATCCCTAACCCCCTAGTTTCCACTCCCCGCCATCAGCCACTTACAGCACAAATCACATCTTATTGTTCTCCTGCTTGAAACCATTCTCATCACACCTTAAAAAGAGCACAAGCTGGGCTCTGGCTTCCTCTCCCTCCTTCTCTAACTCTCTTCTCCTCACCTACTACCTGTACTTACTGTTCCTTCCAGAAGTCAAGCTCTATCCTCAGGACTTTGGCACCTGCTGTGCCCTTCTTGGAATAGTCTTCTCGAGCTCCTCCTCATGGCTGGCAGCCTCTTCCTTCTGGTCCTGGGTTGAACATCAACTCCTTTCCTGACCAACCCCTCTATCCCAACCACAGTCTTTCTGAGGGTCCTGCCTGCTCTCTGCGAGGACAAGATGGATCTGGGTAGTTTATGTGCCACGATGACACTGCTCACGTGGGAAAAGATGCTATGTCCAGGCTGTAGGTATTTCCAGGAAATGTGAGGAGAAAGCTAACAAGAATGCACATGTGATGGATGGACTCAGCCGTCTAACAAAGGATCCAAGGCTTGGCCTAGAAACGTGTGGCTTAGAACACTGGGGAGGACAGTCAAAAGGCCCAGGGGAGGTCCTGGAGAGATGGCCAGGCAGGTAGGCAGTCCTGGTCTGCAATCCAGGCTCTGCCCCTGCTTGCTTGTGATAGAGCCATTTAGCTTTTCCAAGCCTCCGCTTCCTCATTTGTAAAATGGGAATAAAGGAGCACCCTCTCATGGCGCTATCATGGGGATTAGGGTGAACACCTTCGTGGTTGTTCCAGGCAAGTAGAGCCCTCAATACTGGTGGTCGCTGTCCTCTGGAGGCTCCCAGGAACGTCCACTGAAAGGATGCAGAGCTGTGGCCTAACTCGGTGAGAAGGACCAAGCAGCAGGATTGGGGTGGGGGAGGGTGCGTGGAATGGCCTAGGGTAGGGGGCTGGGCACCAAGTATGCAATTTAGCCCCCAGGACTGGTCAGTGCTTCCAGGGAAGGTGGGGCTCAGGCAAACGTAGAGGCGGGTCATGGCCACCGGGGCATCCAATCAGCCCCTTTGCCTGACCCCAGCATGCTGGACAGTGTGTGGCCAGCCTCTGCCTCCACGTAGACTGACCTTCAGGAGGAAAGCTTCTTACTGAGCCTGAGGGGACTGGGAATGGGTTCACGCACGTGCCGCTTGCCAGCCTGGTGGGTGTATCCGCCGCCGGAGCAGAACCAATGCTGTCTGCTACGCCAGGCATTTGACCTGAC
>PVKH010031608.1:0-12300 GCA_004027955.1 Chaetophractus vellerosus
GGGCAGTAAAACTGGGAAGAGACTTCAAATAAAAGGGGGAAATGGTAAAGACAGATGAGTTCATAGGGCTAAGAGACTTCAAAATGAGTCGGGAGGGCAACCCAGAGGTAACACTTATGCAAACCCCGGTAGGACCTCCGAGACTTCCAATATGGAAATCACCCCAAACAGAGGGCCACCAGAGGACTTTGGAGATATCCAAGTCCTATGCCAGGGCAGATAATCCCAGAGTTTGGTGCCTTACCACTGGGCCCTAATTTGGAATCCTTGCTCCTGAGAGTGCCTGAGTGATCGAATTACGTCTTCACTGATCATGGTCCATCTGTCTCTTCAATTGAAACTTATATGTGATGCCAGAATTTTAGAGGTACTTCCAGAGTGTGGAGACTATGGGCTGTCCATGTGCCCGCTGGGTCCAGAGGCACGGTGGACCTGCAACTCCTATTCTACAACTCAATGGACTCATTCAGAACACCTAGTGAATAGATGATGATGGACAATGACTGTCCCAGGGAATAGAGAGAGTCTGCAGCTGCAGGCAAGATAATCTCATCCATCATATCCATGGGATATAAGCACCCTCTCACTTGGTGGTGGAGGGGGCTTCACCATTCCAGACTCCTTGGGAGTGGAGGAAGAACTATGGGCTAGAGTGGTCTTCCTGGTGTTCTGTAATAGCCTTGTTGTGATTCAAACAATGGAAGAACTTACAAAATTATGTGGAGCCAGTGGCCACTGGATGCTTTGGAGGCAGAGAGAGGGAAGGACAGTTGTGATACAGAGGTTTTTGGGGACTTGGGAATTGTCCTGGGTGATGTTGCAATGGCAGTTATAGGCCATTTTATATCATCATATATCATGCAAAACTCTGTGGGAGGGAGAGTGTTCTACAGTCTGAACTGTGGTCCAAGCTTAGTGTCTAAGCCCCCAAATGTGTATATCTCTTGTAGGGTATGTGCCACATTGATGAAGAATGTATATGTGGGAGGTTGTGGGAGGGGGTGGTGGGGCATATGTGTACCCCTAAAAGTTTTGTGTAACATTTATCTAATTGATGTATCCTAAAAAAAAGAATAAAAATTTTAAAAAAAAGCAGGAGCGGTGATAGTGGATATCCTTGTCTTGTTCCCGATCTTGGAAAGGTTTTATGATTTCCCTATTGAGGATGATATTGGCTCTTGGTTTTTCATATGTACCCTTTATCATGTTCAGAAAGTTTCCTTCTTTTCCTGTCTTTTGCAGTTTTTTCAGGAAAGTTTGCTGTATTTTGTTGAATGCTTTTTTGCATCTATAGAGATGACCATGTGTTTTTTTTTCTTTCAAGTTCTTTATGTGGTGTATTACAATGATTGTTTTTCTTATGTTGAACCATCCTTGCATACCTGGGATGAAATCCACTTGGTCATGGTGTATAATTCATTTGATATTTTGCTGAGTGTGAACAGCACATATTTTTTGAGTATTTTAGCATCTAGTTTCATTAGAGAGATTGGTGTGTAATTTTCATTTCTAGTGGCATCTTTGGCTTTGGTATTAGGGTAATAATGGCATCATAGAATGAGTTATGCAATGTTACTTCTACTTCTATTTTTTGGATGAGCTTAAGCAGGATCGGTGTTAGCTCTTTTCAGAATGTTTGGTAGCATTCACCTGTGAAGTATTCTGCTCCTGGTCTCTTCCTAGTTGGGAGGTTTTGATGATTGAGTCTAAGTCTTTATTTTTAATTGGACTGTTGAGTTCATCGATTTCTTCTTTTCTCAATGTAGGCTGCAAGTGAGTTTATAGGAATTTGTCCATTCCCTCTAAATTATCATTCTTGTTGGCATATAATTTTTTCAAAATATCCTCTTATGATACTCTTTATTTCTGTGGGCTCAGTGGATGTATCCCCTTCCTCATTCCTTATTTTGTGTATTTGCATCTGCTTTTTTTTCTTTGTTAGTTTGGCTAAGGGTTTGTCAATTTTATTGATCATCTGGAAGAACAGCATTTGGTTTGGTTTATTTTTTCTAGTGCTTTCTTATTTTATATTTCATTTTGTTCTCTTCTAATCTTGTTATTTCCATCTTTCTATTTACTTTGGGGTTAGTTTGTTGCTGTTTTCCAGTTCCTCCAGGTGTGCATTTAGGTCTTCAATTTTAGCTCTTTCTTATTTTTTGATGTATGCATTTATGGTTATGAATGTCCCTCACAGTATAGCTTTGTCTGCATTCCATCGGTTTTGATATGTTGTACTGTCATTTTCATTCACTTCAAGGTAGTTACTGATTTCTTTTGAGATTTCCTCCTTGACCGACCCTTTTTCTAATAGTGTGTTGTTTAACATCCATAACTTTGTGCCCAATCTTGTTCTCACGTCCTTAATGATTTCCAATTTCATTCCATTGTGTAGTCAGAGAAATTACTTTTTATGATCTCAATTTTTCTGAGTTCATTGAGCGTGGTTCTTTGGCCTAACATGTGTTCTATATTGGAGTATGATCCATGTGCACTCAAGAGGAATGTATATCCCACTCTATTTGGGTGGAACTTTCTGTATATATCTATTAGGTCCAGGTCCTATAATGTATTATTCAGAGTCTTTGTTTCTTTATTGAGTCTCTGTCAAGACATCCTGTCTAATGGTGATAATGGTGTATTAAAGACCCCCACTATAATTGTAGAGGCATTTATGTCTCCACTTAGTCTTTCCAATGTTTGTCTCATGTATTTTGAGGTGCCCTGATTAGGTGCATAAATGTTTATGATTGTTCTTTCTCCTTGAAAAATTACCCCTTTTACGAATATATAGTATCCATCTTTGTCTCTTTAAAGAGTTTTGCATTTAAGGTCTAGTCTGTCTGATATTTGTATAGCTACTCTCACCCTTTTTTGTTTGTTGTTTGCTTGTAAAATTGTTTTCCAGCATTTCACTTTCAGCCTCCTTGAATCCCTGGGTCAAAGATACGTTTCTTGTAGACAAGATATAGATGGGTCATATTTCCTTATCCAGTCTGCCAATCTGTGTCTCTTGACTGGTGAGTCTAATCCATTAACATTCAGTGTTATTACTCTCAAGGAATTTCTTAGATCAGTCATATTTTCTTTGGGTTTATGTATGTCATATGTTGTTTTTATTTCTCTCTTTTTGTCTTTTTAGTTGTACTTACACTATCCTCCATCTCTCTCACTCCTGTTTTTTTTTTCCTTTCAACCTTTAGAACTTGTTTAGCATTTCTTGAAGTGCAGGTTTCTTATTGGCATTCTCTCTTAATTTCTGTATATCTGTGAATATTTTGAACTCTCCATCATTTTTGAATGCCAACTTTGCTTGATAGAGAATTCATGGATGGAAGTTTTTATCTTTGAGTACTTTCACTATGTCATACCACTGTCTTCATTCCTCTATGGTTTCAGATGAGAAATCATTACTTAATCTTTTTGAGCTTCCCTTGTATGTGATGGTTCTCTTTTCTCTTCCTGCTTGAGTATTTTCTCTTTGTCTTGAGCATTGGACATTTTGATAACTCTATGCATTCTGGTAGGCCTGTTGGAATTTATACTGTTTGAGGAGTGTTGGGCTTCTTGGACCTGTATGTGCATATCCCTCAAAAAGTTGGGGCATTTTTAGTCTAATTCCTCCAACCCTCTTTCTGCCACTTTTCCCCTCTCTTCTCTCTCTGGGATGCTTATAATGTGTGTTTATGTATTTCATGTTGTCACACAAGTCCTTGAATTCCTGCTGTATTTTTTTCTATCTTTTAATATATCTGTTCTACTATATGTCTAATTTCAGATATACTGTCTTTGACATCACTGATTCTTGCTTCTTCCTGCTCAAAACTACTGTTATGTGCTTCCAGATTATTTTTTATTTCTTGCATTGTGCCATTCATCATCATCAGAATTGTTATCTTTTTATGTATATTACAATTTCTTCAGTATGTTCCCCCAGGTCTTCTTATCGTCCTTTATCTCTTCCTTCATATCATTAATTTGATTCATATTTGTTTGGACATCCTTGATTAGGTTTTCCACATTCTGCATCTCTTCCTTTTGTTTAGTGATTTTATTAATTTGGTCTCTATCTTCCTGTTTCTTAGTATGCCTTGTAATTTTTATTGGTGTCTAGGCATCTGGTTATCTTGATGGGCTTATTCCATTGATTAGCTTCTATTTCTACTCTAGGGCTTATTTTTTATTTTTATTTTTATTTTTTTTGGTAAGTTTCCCTTTGGACACTTAGTTCCTCTTATTCTATATCTCTGCAGTTTTCTGTGTTCCCATAAAAAAGCATTAGAAACAGAGAAAAGGAAAGCAATAAGAAAGAAAAAAGAATAATAGTATTAATAATAAAAATGGTAGAAGAGGAACCATTCAAGTTTTAGGAAAATTTACAATACTATTAAAAATCATAATAAATACAAATAAATAAGAATTAAAAAGTGGAATAGAAAAGCAAAACAGTAAACAAAATAGAGGAAAAAATTAAAAGCAATTAAATTTCCAGAAAGATGGGAAGAGAAAAAAAGGGAAAAGAGAAAGAGAGAAAATGAAAAAATGAAGAACAAACAAGAAAAGTCAGAATGGAAGAAAAGCAACAGAAGACAGAAGATGGAAAATGAAGGAAAAAAAGAAATAAATTAGGTAGAAAAATTGTGTAAGAAAAAAAAGGAAACAATGTGGAAAAAAACAACAAACATGAAGTAATACAATAATGACAACAACTAAAGGCAACCCAGAAAAACAGCCTTCCCTCTGAAGTCCCTTGGGAGCTGCTCAGGCTGTCGGTAGTCATCAATCAATCACCCTGCAACCTCAGCCCTGCAGGTTTGTTACCTGGTTTTAGTGAATAAAATAAAGAACTTAAGAGGAACTGATTTTTTTTAAATTAGCCAAAAAAACCCTAAAATAAAAGAAAAACCTCAGTCTATACATTCATGTCATAAGCTTCCATCTTGTTGCCTGATAACCTGGTGGCACAATCTTTGTATTCCCTCTCTTTAGAAGGACCTTGTATATTCATGCTAGGGATTCCTACACTGAGCTACACTGACTCCACATGTTAGGTAGGCTTCTGAAAGCTTATGTGGCTCTTTCTGCCCCCATTCCCTCAGGTGAGCTAAGCTTCTAACATTTTGCCAGAGCAGGGATAGTTAGGTGTTTGTCTCTGCCCACTCACTGAGCTAGTTCCTCTTTCTCCCAGTGTAGCTGTATGTGACAGCCTGCCTGATCATATATTTTCTCCCCCCTCCCTGGGGCCAATTCAGCGCTGATTGGGGTCTTTTTTAAGATTCAAAGTGCACTCAGCTCACCAAACTCACTGAAAATATACCACTCTCCACCTTCCACCAGACCCCTTTCCTCCCAGGGAATGTTCTTTCCAACTCAATTGGTTGCAGTGAGCCAGGGATTTTACCAAGGCTATTTGCCTTGAGGGTGAAGTATACATGCCATCCCAACCACAGGAGTAAATTCTGGTTTTCCTTTTGTCTCTGAGTCTCTTTGTTCCTCTCCCTCTTAGATGATGCACAGCAGTGCTCTGTTCTGCAGATCCCCTAAGCAGCTCCATCAGGTAGTTTTTTGTTCTTTCTTTATTGTTTTTGGGTGTGTGTGTGTGTGTGTGTGTAAGAGTTGAGCTCTGCCTACCTACTTCAGTATATTGGACTTACCAGAAGTCCAATATAAAGTTTGACTGACACAATGAAGAGAGTCAGGATCACTGAGAATGCTCTACCTTTTAAAACTTACTTTAAAAATTTATAAAGGAGATTTAAATTACATAAGTGAAAATATAAGGGATATGCATATACCCCCCCATGTTTTCCCACAATAACAAAATCTTTCATTGATGTGGCACACTTGTAGCAATTGATGAACATAAATTGAAGCATTGCCACTAGTCCTGGTCTATAGTTTACATTATTTTGGACACTTTGCACTGTACAATTTTATACATTTTGACACAATGTATAATGGCTTGTGCCTGTAATTGCAATATTATGCAGGACAATTACAATGGCTCAGAAGTGACCTCTTTACATCTATATGGGGAAGAACCCCTGAGATGTGGAATTCTGGCTTGAGAACAAAGACAGTGTCTGGAACACCAGACACTTGCTCAAAAGGAAAACCTTGAGATCACTGTTTGAACTCTTGCTGGTGCCAAGACTAAAGGGTAAGATAAAGATAGATAAAAAGTGTGAACTTTGCCTGCAATAAGCTCTCAAGTAGCATATGAGAGTAATTAATCACTAGCCATGCTTCTCTGCATGTAGCCAGATCCTTGCTCTAATAAAATTGCTAGGCTGTCTGTGATCTGGGACTGGCTTGGCAGATATGTTCTGCTAGCCCCCGACTCCAGCTTTCTCTTAAACTCGTAGTCTTTCCTTTCTTATATCGTGGCACCCTTTGCTGAGTCACCCACTTTACAACAATGAACCTATTTTCCCATGTCCCTCTCCTCAGAATCATTGCTGACCACTGTCCTTATAACAATGATACATGTTCTTCCATTACTAGAATAATAAATCTACTTTAGTCCATAGGTGCATATCCCCCATATGTTTGTTTGTTCCTCTCTTGAAGATTTGGGTATAGTGGTACCCATTCTGCTTCTGATTGAGGGGGGCTCAGATACCTTAGGGGCAGATGGATGGAACTGTCTGCTCACAGTTGCAGATACTCCCTGATTTTTGGGATGGGTGTTGTCCATCATCATCCTTTTGTTAATTGTCCTGGGCGAGTCTGATTAACTGTAGAGCAGGTGTTGGCTACAACTCAGCTGAGATTCAGGTCTCACCTCTAGTATGAACAGACTGAAGATTAATTATCTGGGGCAGATATTTAATGGGGGGAAGGCACTGAATTAATATGCTGAGTTTAGTTTAAATAAAGGATGCATTTGCGCAACAAGGAAGCCTTCAGTAGGTAACTCTTAAGGAATATATATTACTAGGCCAAGTTTCAATCTCATAAGAACAAGGTTCAGAAGTATAAACATCGATATCAAGGGTCTGGAGCATTAGCTCACCCTCCTTTGCTAGATATACCCATTTACTACAGAGATTCTCACCAATCTCTGAGAGACCATAGCAGGACTCACCAGGATGAGAATAATATTCTGTTGGTTATTCTGTGGGTCTCCACCTCCTGAGACAACACCTCAGAACCACATGAACAAATCTTTTTTGGGTGTGTGTGTGCTGCTATTGTACTTGAGATGTTCTTGTCCCTTTATTTGAGAATGCAGCAGTACTACCCAGGATATGAGTTTAATATATTCTTGTTTATTGTGTGGGTCTTCACCTACAGAGTTAATACCCTTTGCTGAGATGAATACATACATATTCCACAGTAGCATGCCACAGGTGCACCCTTTCCCACATACCCTCCCACCACCAATGACATGCACCAGTGACCCTCCCCTGCCATATCTTCCAAAAACTAAAGCATTCCCACTATTGTATTTTTGACCACAACATTACAAATCCCCAGAATTCACCTGTTTCTTTCTCCAGTCCTCCCCTCAGTTCCATGGATGGTCCATCCAAACCACACCCACACTGTTCATCCTCAAATTCCAGCATCATTGACCCCACTCACATCCCTGTACCACCATTACCCCCTCCACTGTGAAACCATCCCCTTTCACCTAATCATGGGTTTTTCCCATATTGACAGTTTGCTCAACCTACTTTACTCCATTTCCAGTTTATAGAGGTCACCTTTATTACTTGTGTCTTGACCCCATGCTCTATCGTTAAACTCAATTGAGGAAAACTGACCAATTTTAACTTTTTAGTGTTTTATCAAAAATTGATGTTGAATGTACTAAATCTCCTAATCCTTAGACCAAATATTGTTATCAATTTTATTTATGAGCATGCCTGTCATTGAACCATTCTTGTATTCCTGAAAATAAAATTAAACCAACATTGTTCATGATATATATATGTGCATATATATATGAAATATATTTAGCTAGGTCTCTTCTTTTTTCTGCTACCTTTTCTTCCCTTCACTTCTTAATCAATTCAATTCTAAATCCTTCAGATGAGACTCAGCATAATAAGTGTCCACATAGTACTTGGAATGGGAATGAAATGGTCCAGAGTGGGCTGTTAAAGTAAAAGTGAGATAATGAGGTTGTCTGTGAAGTATGGAAGTTCAGGGGTGGTAGTTGCCTAGTGTTGGAAGTCAAACATGGGGGTTGTAACATATGGTTGTAAGCTAAACAGATGTAGACATTGGATATCAAGCAGTGCATAAAAAAGATTCCTGAGAGAGGGAAAACAAATAAGGTGATTCCTACTATTACTAAATTTATTATATTGTGTCTTAGTTTTCTGGTGCTGCCATAACAAAGTAACACCAGCTAGATGGCTTATAAGAACAGCAATTTATTGTCTGACAGTTTTGGAGGCTAGAAGTCCAAAACAAAGTTGTTGGCAGGGCCATGCTTCCTCTGAAGTGTGTAGGGTTCTGGTGAAAGTCAGAACTCCATGACAGAACTCAAACTCTGACTGACTCTGTCACATGGCCATCTTTTCTATTTCCTACTAACTGTGTCAAAATTTCCTCATCTTATAAGAACATCAGTCAAATTGGATTAGGACCCAGGTTGGCTTCATCCTAACTAACAATATTTTCAAAATTTTATTTCCAAATAGGATCATATTCATGTGAAAATCTGTTAGTAATTGAACTTTTGTGGAGGGAGTGGCAGAGGGGCACAAATCAATGCATAACACATGGAAAGTGTTTCCAAGCTGCAGAGCTAAGAGGTACCATCAAGGTGGAAACTAGTGAACTCTCAAGTGAAGAAATGGGGCTGGGAATTCAGGGAAGCCAAGGCTTGGATTCACAGGGCAAAAACAAGAAAAAAAAGAGCTCCAGCAAGAGTGCAACTGTGAGAGAATGAGAGAGAGAGGGAGAGAGAGAGAGGAGAGAGAACCCATGGAATGTGAACCTTGAGTCTTCAACTGAACACTGATCATCATACACAGAAGAGGAAAATACCCAAGTCCATAGAAAGAACCACTCCAAAGTAATAGAAGGAATAATCTCTAGAGTTCACAGAGAACCAGAAATAATCTGAGTTTCAGAACCCAGAGTAGAAAATTTTAAAATTCACAGGTCATCAGGTAGGGTATTGTGGCAGTTTGGCATTTTTTATGAATTCCAAAAATAGATATTGGATTGTGTTTTTAAACTAGTCTGTTCACCTGTGCATATTAGATTGTATTAGCTTCAGAGGCTTGACTTTTCTTGATTAAATTTTAATTAAGGCTTTGATTGGGCCACATCAGTGGGACATTGAGTCCCTGCCCCCTTGGTGGGTGGGTAGTCACAGAGAAAACCATATGGCAGAGCAGAGAGTGGTGTTTTTGATGCTGGAGCCCTGGGATGTAAATACACAGGAGAAGAACACAGAGGAATAGAGACAGATCCATAGACATAGCAGAGGCCCTGGGAAGAGAGAGCCTGATAGTCTACAGATGACCTTGTGGAGAGAACAAAGCAGCTGAACCCAGAGAGAGACAAGCCCCAGGAGAGAAACAAGACTTATCCCAGTCTACAGCTGAGATTAGAAGAAGCTGGGACCATGGAGCCTTAAGAGGAAGAAGAAGGCTGTACCCTTGCAGACATCAGCAGACATCTTGCTCTAACATGTGACAACAGACTTTGGTGAGGGAAGTAACTTATGCTTTATGGCCTGGTAACTGTAAGCTTCTACCCCAGAAAAATTCCCTTTTATAAAAGCCAATGTTTTTCTAGTGGTTTGCATCAGCACCCCTTTGGCTGGCCAATACAGGTATTCAGACATGAATTGCCACCATAGTGAAGATAATTAGTCATAATTTCTAAACATTTTTCTCATCCCATTTAATAAGCTGAAGAATAATTATGAAAGTATAAAAATATCCAGCATCCAAAAAGGTAAAATTAACAATGTTTTGCATCTAATTATAAATTTAAAATTTTCCAACTAAGCAGGAATATATAATCCAGAGTGGGAAAAATTAATCAATTGAAACTGACACAAGGAAAGATAAATATCATAGAATTAGTAAGGATATTAGATCCATTATTATATCTGTATTCCATAATTTTCTTTTTTTTAAATTTTTATTTATTTTATTACATATCTCCCCTTCCCCCCCCGCTGCGGCGATGCACCGAGAGTGGTCACTGCACAGGCGCAGCTTTCCCCACTTGTGGGTGGCTTCTGCGTCCATTCACGGCTGGCTTTCAGTTCGTGGGTGGCTGGCTGCACTCCATTCGTGGGTGACCTGCCCTGCCCATGGCGGCTTTTGCCCTGTCCGTGGCAGCTTTTTGCCTGGCCCATGGCAGCTTGCCATTCTCAAGGCAGTCTGCCCGCTAGGAGAGGTCCCCGGGAAGCAAACCCAGGGCCTCCCATGTGGTATGCTGGCGCACTATCCACTGGGCTATCGAGCCGGCCCCTCCATAATTTTCAAGAAAGTAATGATAAGATCAAGCATCATAAGTATGGAAATGGAAGATATAAAAAAGACTCAAGTTGAAATTATAGTGATGAAAAATATAATTACTTAAATGAAAATGGCACTGTATAATAAATAGCAAAAGATTGGACACAGAAGAAATTAGACACTGTAGAAAAAATTTAGTAAACTAGAAGATATATTAATAGAAACTATGTAAAATGAAAAACAAAGAGAAAAAAATGACTCTAAAACAAAAAAAATAGAGCATTAACTAACTGTAGGAAAACATCAAGTAGCCCTAATATATGAATAATTTGAGTCCCCACATGAGAAGATGTGAGAATGGACAGAAAAAAAAGCCCAAAAGATTTCTAAATTTGATGAGAATCATAAATCAATCCAGAGATATAAGAATCCAACAAACCTCAAGTACAGAAATCAGGAAGAAAAATGCACTATGACACATTATATTAAATTGCTCATGAGCAGTGATAAAGAGAAAAAATTAAATTCAGCTAAAGAAGAAAGACACATTATATACATAGGAATGAAAATTAGAATGACAGAACCCTTCTTATGGAAAAAAATATAAGACAAGATGATAGAGCAATTTCTTTAAAATAATCAAGGGAAAAAAGTTAACCTAGAATTTAATGCGCAGAAAAAATATCTTTCAAAAACAAAGATGGAAAAAAGACATTGAGACATCAAAAGAGAAACAATTCATCAACAGCAGACCTGCAGTATAAGAAATAATAAAGAAGTCCTTTAGACAGAAGGAAAATGTTACTGAATGAAAACCAGGGTCTATTCAGAGGAATATGTGCTCCCAGAATTGGTAATTATAAGTGAAATACAAATAATATTTCTTTGTCAGCAAAAAGTCAACATTGATCCCTTTTTCTTTATTGAAAAGTAAGTTTTGTCATATGAAAAGGAATTTTCATCTAAATACTACCTTTTTCATGTACCAAATATTAAAAATCCAAGTTTAAAAGTTCTCTTAATGATATAGCCACAAATTCCTTCTAAATCTTGTGAAAGTTTTTTGTTGGGTCTTATAAAACAGCTCCCCATCAAACTAAAAAATAAGTTTATTGTAATATTTGAAGCTTGACAGACTATAAGAAAATTCTGAAATTTATCAAAGATGTCCATATCTTAAAGAAAGAAATAGTATATTATAAGGAATAACCCTTTACTCTAACAATTTTCCATTGGCAGAAGTCAATTGATTTAGATAATCCTGCCCTCTGAAATTAGAAGTCATTTCTACAAAGTGTAGAGACTAAAGGGCTGGTCCCAGGGATTTTTAACAATACATGTTGTGAAAACTGGTTGGAACCATATTTAACAATATAGATGCAATAAAGAGGAAGGTTCATACTAATTATAAAAAAAGTTTGAAGCAAAGTTTTGGAAACAAGTTTTGAATAAATGGTGCTATGGAGACTGCTCCTGATTTAGGCTTGCTACCAGATTGAAGATACTTTGAAATCTGTCTGGACAGGAAAACAAATAGACCATTAATAGAACATGAAGCTGAAACACAACACTGCTCAGAACTTTCAGAGAAAAATGAAAGACTTAGAGATTCTAAACCTACAGAGAATTGGAAATAATTTATTAATAGGGCGTTCACATTACATTTTCTTAAAATTGTGATTTGGAAATGTGCCGTACCTGTGGGCAAATGTGAGAAGCCACTTAAAAATATGTGCTCAAATAAATATCAGTTATAAGGATCATTTCCTAACAGGAACAAGAATAAACCAAACACCCTAATCCCAGCTCAGATTAGGATGACATGCTTAAAGTTAATTTCTGTACCTCTATAACCATTGTATTAATC
>PVKH010031609.1:0-12295 GCA_004027955.1 Chaetophractus vellerosus
GTAGCAAACATCATCTCTAGCCCCATTGTTAAACAAAAGTGATGCCTACCTTACTCTTTGCTTCCTCCTCTGTCTTCCCTACTCCACCTACAACTGGAAAACCAATCTTATCCTTAACTGGTTCCAAATTATTGCCTCTGGGTTTCATCTCCCAAACTTTTGGGTTTGTTATAAGACTCTCATGAAGCCCAATCCTTTATTTATGGAATAAATCTCCCTAATATTTCCAGCACCAATCTTTTCTAATGGGAAACCCTAGTATGTATCAGAAATGGAATTGGCCTTGCAGGGGATATTTGGGTTTCACCTCCCTTCAGGAGTCTTATTCTACCTCCCTCCCAACCAAACCCCTTTCCCCTGTTTATTTATGGCATGAAAGTTTTTATCTGCATCATCAATTCAGGAGGTCAAACCATTTGCAATGCCCATCAAGTCAATAGGGCTCCCCTCTGATCAGAAAGTGCCCCCCTAGCCCTTTCAAACTGGTCCAAACCTTACTCAGCTGTCCTCACCAAAGTAAACATGACTTTCTGAATGTTTCAGATTCCCTCATGGACCAAAAACTTCTCTGTCTCCCCTCAAATTTTGCCTTCCTGTGCAATAACACTCTAGGGTCCCTAGCATTTCCTTGATTTCTCACTGAAGCAGAGTCTGTTGGGCAATGCACAATTTTCTGTATAATAGGCCCCAACTTCCACCCTTATAACTTTACCTCTCTCACATGAAAGAAAAGGGCTATTGATTTAATTTTTGTTGGAATAAGGGCCAGAAATTGACTTTCAGTCTCATTGATAAGTTTCAGACACCAATAAGTTGTCATCCACAGCCTCAGTGCCACTCTTGAAGCCATAGTTCAAGAAATGTGACAAACCCTGCAGGACTAGGTGCCTCTCTCAATTCCTTCACAGACATAAATATAAACAACTGATTAGCTTTAAATTACTTATTGGAAGAAAAAGGAGTTGTCTGTGCTGTTGCCAACACATCTCACTGTACTTGGATCAACATCACTGGACAAGTTGAGAATGACATCCAGGAAATCTTCAAATAAGCCAAATAGCTTCACATCATAAACCAGCTGCCAAAAGACACATGGGAATAAATTAAGAGGTTTTTGCCTAACAATTCTTGGTTGTATTCTCTAATCTACTGCTGATCATGCTAATCATCATCCTTCTTCTTTGACCTATTTTCATCCACATCATCACTAACTTTTTTGCACAGCACTTCAAAACCAAAACCAAAAATCTCTTTCTCATATTCCCTGTAACTTTAGAGTGTAGCATATAGAGACTCAAACTAGATTTACTTGGTCTTGGGAAGTGAAAGGATTACCTCAACCAAAAAGAGAGAATATGAAATTGAAATGATGAATGATTTTACTAACCATGCTGATTTGCTTGAGCTTCCATCTCACCCAGGGGATAACAAAGAGAAATGAGGGCTAACTGAAGCAGTTCAAAATACCAATAATCCTTTGTGGTACTGATAAAAACTCCTGCCCCATCCAGGGTGGAAGAAATGTGACAAAGCAATCAGACTGACACTGACAAAGTCTGCTGATCTTCACCAGATGGCCACAATCTTACACCAACAGCCTACTTGCTAATTAATGAACTGAACCTCAAGGACATCCTACTCCCACAGTCCACAGCACCTGAGGTACACATAGTTCACATCTTCCTTGTAGCTTATGGAGCAAATATATAAACCATAAAATATGCCCCCTCAAATCCTCCACCTTCCCTCACACCTTTGTTTCAAGGAGCCACATAAGCTGCTCCCAAGCTTACCTGCTGAGCAGAAATCTCTTTTGGTGTTGCTCCTGCATTAGTGCAATTGTGTCTCAATAAAATTCCTCTTCATCCCCTTTATAAGTCTGTTTATTTCACTTTGAGCAAAATATAGTCCTAAATCTCATCTGTTTTCCTGAATTTTGCTCAGTATTTCATCCAACTGGAATCATTAAGAATATAATAAATCTGGAAAAAATCATAAAATTATTAGATAATAAAAAGTTAATGCACCTAGAAAATTTTGTGACGTCTTCATAAAGTATTTGTGACATTGTTCTGGAGAAGTGACCCCCAAACCTATATCCTGTTGTATATCATTTAACTCTCCTGCCATAAATAGTATCGGGTCACCTTAAAAGAACACAAAGTTACACACCACAGCTAGAAAGAAAAATATTTCCAATGCATATTCATTCTATGTCTTGGTGTGGTTGGCACTAAAAACAATTTTCAGAGTGGACACGAAGAATGTACCTGTCTTCATGCCCTTTAAACATAATTAGAAAAAAAATATTTGTAATATATTTGTACTGCTAACAGTAAGTAAAGTTCCTGGGTTTGAAGTTAAGAGGGCCTGAATGTGTCTGCCTTATATTAAATGTGCTTAACACAAGCTCTTTCAAGTCTCCTTCCCTAGGTGACCTCATTTCTAAAAGAGCAAGAATACAATGGCAATTGTGCCAATGAAAAGAGCACCACAAAGATGATAAGGAAGAATTGCTCACACATGTAACTCAGTTCCTGTAAACTAAGGTTAAGCACAAGTTTTTCACTTAACACTTCTTTGCTTTTCAAATAGCATTGTTACTATGCCATCTAATACACAGGGCAAGGTTTGCTTTAAAAATTAAACAAAAAAAAGAGGTTCAAATGGATCTGCTAAAATAACACACACACAAACATGAATAGGAATTTTATAGAAAACAAATTTCTTCCAACTATTCCATTCAATAACACCCTTACAATCTGAGATTTTCAATATATACTCCAGATAATGCCCCAAGAAAATAGAATATATAACCTACTTCTCAATGCTCTTGCAAGTGAGGAAGGGGAACACAAGACAGTAATTCCCTCTTTGAACACTTGAAGTTTGCAGTCCCCAAGTTATGCACAAGCTTACTTTCATTTCTTTATCCAGTTGGTTGAAACTTTTTTTACATCATATAAAAATAATCACTTCAGTCAGAACACTATGCAATACTATAGCCACTAAGTGATTTTCTATTCACTAAATACATAAAGTGTCACTGTTAGGTCCTCATCAGCATTTATTCTGTCACATTCTGATCTTCCTGAGTACTTTTTTTTACTGATGCATTTATTTTAATCAATTTTATTGAAAAAACATACAATTCCTCCAAGGTGAACAATCAATGGTATTTGCTATAAGCACATAGTTAAGTATTCATCACTTCAATCATTATTAGTGCATTTTCATTATTTCAATTTTAATAATAATAAACAAAAAAGACAAAGAAACAAGAAAATTTCTCACCTCTCAATCTCTTTATGCTTCCCACACTCTACGTAGCTCCTGTTTCTGGCTGTTCTATCCAAAGTGCATAATCAATGACTTTTAGAATAATCACAATGTTGTACATTCATCATTTTAAAAATCTAGAACAATTTCATTATCCCAAAAAGAAAGACTCCAAACCCCTTAGCATTCCTTCTTCAGGCCTACATAGCAACTAATCGTTCATCTTTATGAATTGATTTATATTTATATTTTATATAAATGGAATATACAAAATGAAGTACCCTGTATCTGGTCTCCTTCACTTAGTATATATATATATTTTTGTCTGATATTAACGTTGTGTAGTAATAACTTACTTTTGTTGAGCTTCAAGTAAAAATGGTCTTCTAATGCAATTTTATCCATATTCATATTTCACAAAATTTATTTAGCTCATGCTAGGGCAACCATAAAGTATTTTTCCTTTTGTTTCTGGTTTGTTTCACTCAACATAGTGACTTCCAGGTTCATTCATGTTGTCATATGTTTCACAACTTCATTTCTTCTTACCACTGTGTAATATTCCATTGTGCATATACTCCACAATTTGTTTATCCATTCATCAGCTGATGGACACCATGGTTGTTTCCACCTTTTGCCTATCATGAATAACATTGCTATGAATATCAGTGTATAGATATATATTTGTGTCACTGCTTTCAGTTCTTTTGGATATACCTAACAGTGGTATTGCTTGGTCTCTTTGCAAGTCTATATTCAACTTCATTGGGAACTGCTGGTGAGAGCTCTACTGTGGCAGTACCATTCCACATTCCCAACAACAGTGAAAAAGTGATCTTAAGACTCCATATTCTCTGCAGCATTTACAGTTTTCCAACTTTTTAATAGAGGTCAGCCTAATAAGTGTGAAATTATATCTCATTGTAGTTTTGATTTACATTTCCCTAATCACTAGCAATGTTGAACATTTTTTCATGTCTTTCTTCACCTTTTGTATTTCATCTTTGAACATTTGTCTTTTCAAGTCTGTTGCCCATTTTTAATTGGATATTTTGTCTCTTTATTATTCACTTGCATGATCTCCTTATAGATCATGGAATTTAAACTCTTATCAGATATATGATTATGAAATATTTTCTCTCATTGAGTCAGTTGGCTTTTTACCCTTTTGCCAAAGTCCTTTGAGGTGCAAAAGTGTTTAATTTTGAGGAGGTCCCATTCATATATTTTATATTTTGTTGCTAATGCTTTGGGTAAAGGTTTAAGGAACTACCACCTACCACAAGATTTGAAGATGTTTTCCTACATTTTTTTCTAGGATTTTTACGATTGTTGTTTTCATATTTAAGTCCTAGATCCATTTTGAGTTAATTTTAGTATAAGGTGTGAGAGAGGGGTCCTTTTTCTCTCTTTTGGATATGGCTATCCAGTTCTCACAGGACCATTTGTTGAACAGACTGTTCATACCCAACTAGTTGGACTTACAACCTTGTCAAAAATCACTTGACTGTAGAGGTGAGCATCAATTTCTGAGTTCTCAATTTGGTTTTGGTTCCATGGTTAATCTGTCTGTACTTATGCCAGTACCATGCTGTTTTTACCACTGTATCTAATTAAAATGCTATAAAGTCAGGAAATGAGACTCCTTCAACTTTGTTCTTTTTTAATACTTTTTTTTTTTGCTATTTGTGGTATCTAACCCTTCCAAATAAATGTAATTATTGGCTTTTCAATTTCTTTCAAAAAGACTGTCAGAATTTTTACTGGGATTCGGGTGCACCTGTAAATCAGTTTTTGTAGAATTGACATTGTAATGAGGTTTAGTCTTCCAATCCATAAACGTAGAATGTCCTTCAATTTATTTAAGTCTTCTTCAGTTTCTTTTAGCAACGTTTTGATGTTTTCTGAATACAGGTCCTTTATATCCTTGGTTAAGTTTATTTCTAAATATTTGATTGTTTTAGTTGCTATTATAAATTGAATTTTTTTCTGATTTGTCCCTCAGATTGCACATCAGTAGTGTAAAGAAACACTATTGATGTTTGTGTATTAACCTCGTTTCTCACCACTTTGCTGAACTCACTTATTAATTCTAGTAGCTTTTTTGTGGATTTTTCAGAATTTTCTAGATATAAGATCATGACATCAGTGAATAGTGAAGTTTTACTTCTTCCTTTCCTATTTGGATGCCTTTTATTCCCTGTTTCACCTAATTTCTCTAGCAAGAACTTCTAGCACAATATTAGATAATAAAGGCAACAGTGGTCATCCTTGTCTTGTTCCTGATCTCAGTAGGAAAGATTTCAGTCTTTTACCATTGAATACAATGCTAGCTGTAAGGTTTTCATATATGCATTTTATCATATTGAGAAAACTTCCTTCTATTACTATATTTTGGAGTGTTTTTATTATCAAGAAACTGTGCTGTATTTTGTCAAATCTCTTTTCTGCATCAATGGAGAGGATAATGTGAATTTTTCTACTTCAATTTATCAATGTGGTTTACTATGCTAATTGAGTTTCTTTTGTTGAGCCACTTTTGCATAACTGTGATAATAACCCACATGATCTTGATCTATAATTCTTTTAATGTGATTTTGGATTCTATTTGCAAGTATTTTGCTGAGGATTTTTGCATCTACATTCATCAAAGATTTTGATCTGTAATTTTCTTTTTTGATAGAATCCTTATCTGATTTTGGTGTTGGCTTCATAGAATGAGTTTCGGAGTATTTGTCCTGTTTTTTTGTCCAAAAAGCATCTGTTTTTTGGAAGAGCTTGAGCATGATCCGTATTCATTCATCTTTGAATGATTGGTTGAATATACCTGTGAATCCATCTGGTACTGGACTTTTAATTTTTGGAGGCTTGGGAAGAATTTTTCAACCTCTACATGTGTGATTGGTTTGTTGAGGTCTTCCATTTCTTCTAATGTCAGTGTAGGTGGTTCATGTGTTGTCAGGAATTTGTCCATCTCATCTACAGCTTTTTGGCATACAATTGTTCATAGTATCCTCTTATGAACTCTCTTATTTCTAAAGGATCAGTGGTAATGTCCTCCTCTCATTTTTGGTTTTATTTATTTGTGACTTCTTTTTTCTTTGTCAGTCTAGCCAAAGGTTTGTAGATTTTTGTTGACCTGTGTAAAGAACCAAATTTTGGTTTGTTGATTCTCTCTTGTTTTTTTTTTTTTTTCTTTTCAATTTCATTGATTTCATTCTGGTCATTACTCTTTATTTTGTTCAGCTTGGTTTGGGATTAGATTGCTGTTCTTTTTCTAGTTCTTCCAGGTGTGCAGTTAAAGTTACAATTTTAGTTCTTTCTTCTTTTTAAATGTAAGCACTGAGGGCTGTAAATATCCCTCTCAGTACTGCCTTGGCAGTGTCCCATAGGTTTTGATATGTTGTGTTCTCATTTTCACTTATCTCAACATATTTGCTGAATTCTCTTGCAATTTATTTGACCTACTGATTATTTAAGAATGTGCTGTTTAATCTTCATATATTTATGAATTTTCCTTTTTTCTGTCCATTATTGATTCCAAGTTTCATTCTGTTATGATCAAAGAAAATATTTTGTACAATTTCAGTCTTTTAAATTTATTGAGACTTGTCTTGTGACAACCATCAGCCTATCTTGGAGAAGGATCCATGAGCATTTGAAAAGAATGCATATCCTGATGTCTTGGGTTGCAGTGCTCTATAGATGTCTGTTGGGTCAAGTTCATTTATCACAGTATTCAAGTTCTTTGTTACTCTACTTAAACTCTTTCCAGATGTTCTATCTAATACTTAGAGTGCTGTATTGAAATCTCCAACTATTATTGCAGAGTCATCTATTCCTACCTTCAGCTTACCAGTGTGTGTCTCATATATGTTGGGGCACTGATTGCATTTGCATAAATAGTTAGAATAGTTATTTCTTTTTGTTGAATTGCTTGTTTCATTAATATATAGTAACATTCTTCATCCCTTATAACAGTTTTTCATTTAAAATCTATTTTGTCTGATATTATTATTGCTATACCAGCTCTTTTTTGGTTACTATTTGAGTAGACTATCTTTTCCCAATCTTTCACTTTTAGCCTATTTGTGCCCCTATGTCGGATGTGAGTCTCTTGTTAACAACATATAGATGGGTCATATATTTTAATCCATACTATCATTCTCTGTGTCTTTTGATTGGGGAGTAAAAGCCTTTAACTTTCAATGTTATAACTGTAAAGGAATTACTTACTTCATCCATCCTGAGCTTTGGCTTTCAGTTGTTGTATCATCCCATAGCCTATTTTTTACCCTTTCTAATATTCATCATTTCTACCATCTTCTCCAATTCTCTCACCTTTGTTTATTTCCCCCTCTTTCAGGCTGTAACTCTCCCTTTAGTATCTCTTCAAATTTTGATCTTTTGGTAACATATTTTATCCACTTTTCTTTTTTTTGTCTATAAAGACTTTGAACTCACTGTAATTTCTGAAACACAGCTTTGTTGGATACAGAATTCTTGGCTGGCAGTTTTTCTTTTTCAAGAACTTAAATACATCATACCACTTTTTTGTCTCCTCCATTGTTTCTGATAAGAACTCAACACTTAATCTTATTGAGCTTTCCTTGTATGTGATGCTTTGCTTTTCTCTTGCTGCTTTCAAAATCTTCTCTTTATCTCTGATATTTTTCATTCTGAATATTACATGTCTCAGGGTAGGTGTATCTGTGTTTATTCTGTTTGGGGTTTGTTATCTTTCTTGAGCATTTATATTTGTGTCTTTCATAAGGGTAGGGAAGTTTTTAGACATTATTTCCTTAAATATTCTTTCTTCCCCTTTTCCATTCTCTTCTCCTTATGGGGCCCCAATAATACATGTATTTTTGCATTTTGCATTGTCATTCAATTCCCTGAGACCCAGTTCCATTTTTCCCTTCTCTTCTCTTTCTGTTCTCCTGTCTTTTCCTGTTCAGATGTTCTGTCTTCAAAATCACTAATTCTGTTTTAAGCATTTCAGATTTGCTCTTATGTACCTCTAATATATTTTTAATCTCATCCATCATGGCTTTTATTCCAACCAGGTCAGTTCCTTTTCTTTGCAGGCTTTCAAATTGTTCATTATGCTCACCGAACATCTTCTTAATATCCTTTATCTCTTTTATCATATTTTGTTTCAATTATTTAAAATGATTTATGAGAATTGTGTGATTATCATTGATTAATTTACTCAAATACAGGATCTCTTCAGGATATTTGGTTTGTTCCTTTGGTTGGACTATCTTTTCCTGTTTCCCAGTATGACTCATAATTTTTTGCCGATGTCTAGGCATCTGATATCTTGGTGAATTTACTCTGATGGCTAATTTCTCTCTTTTGCATGTTGTTACTTTTTCACAGCTCTTTGATATTTGGTTCAAATTATTTTAAGTCTTTAAAATTGCCAAGCTTAAGTTACCTAAAAGCATGCCAGGGACTCATTAATTGAGTACAGACTTTATCCCATGGATGGGGTAAATAGAGCTCTAAAAGCAGTTACTGGGAATTGTGCTAAATGTCATTGCAAGCACAGATATAGGCCATTTTATATCTTCTCATAATCTGAAGAATTGTGGGGGAGAGAGTATAAACTGCCATGTGAACTCTGGTCCATGCTCAGTGGCAATGTCCCAGCATGCATTTATCAATTGTGATGAATGTGCCACACTGATGAAGGATGTTTTTTTTTAATGTGGAAAGATGTGGGAAGTGTGGGGAGTGGAGCATATGGGAATTCCTATATTTTTTGTGCAACATTTATGTAATCTAAGTATCTTTAAAGAATAAAAACTAAATAAAAATAAATCAAATGACTCCAAAAATTAAAATAAAATAAAATAATAAAATTAAATTAAATTTAAAAAAGCATTTTCTGTTTTTGTAATTTCCAAGCCAGCCAGCATATGGCATTTATTGGTGCATGTCTCCCCAGAGGTGTATCTCTCTTGGTATTCCTTTTTTCAGTCTGGCCAAAGCTGCAATTCAAAGTGGGTGCTGCTGCTGAATTCACTGAAGAAAAGACCCCCAACTCTCCCTCCCTTTTCCCTTGTAACAATTGGCAGGGAGGGAGACATCTGCTACCCACTCAGTCAGCTTTAGTCTGCCATATGATTTAGTGCTGCTGAATATCTCAGGGGTGGGGAGGGGAGCACCACCTGGTGTCTGGGAGGCTTAGTAATTCACCCTTTGTTGTTTTGGCTTCATCTCTCTGTCCATCAACTTCCTAGGAGTTGTGATGTACTTTCCTTGTCTGCTGAATCCCAAATCAGGTTCCTCTGGCAGATTTTGACTCTTTTTCTATTGTTTTTGTAAGAGCAATGGGCCTTATTAGTTAATGTGATGCCATGTTTCCACTATTTATTCCTGATTACACTTCTTTTTAAATTTTTATTTATTAAAAGATACTTAGATTACATAAATTATACACAAAAAATATAGGGATCCCATACATCCCACTCCCCACACCACCCATGCTCTCCCTAATAAACAACATCCTTCATCAGTGTGGCACATTCATCACAATTGATAAATACATTCTGGGCATTGTCACTGAACATGGACCACAGTTGACCCTGTGGTCCAGACTTTCTCCCACACAGTTCTGCATGTTATGAGATGATATAAAATAGCCTATATCTGTCACTACAATGTCATTAAGGATGAGTCCCAAGTCCCAAGAAAAGCCCCCATTTCACAACTCTTTTTACTCTCCCTGCCCCCACAGCCTCCAGTGCTCACTGCCTCCACATCAATGTTGTAATTTCTTCCATTCCTATTATCACAATATGTCCACAGTAGAATACCAGTAAGTCTCCTTTAGTCAATCATTCATTCCCCAATCCTGAGGATACTGGGATGGTGATGTCCACTCCATCTCTAACTGAGAAGGGACTTTTATTCCATACAGCCAAGAGATGGGACTCTCTTGCTTGTAGTTTTAGGCTCTCTCATTTCCTTGATATGGTGGTTGTCAATCCTCACCTCCTTGTTGGATGAGTCCAATGAACTGGAGAGTAGGTGCTGTAACTCCACTGAGGCCCTGGGCCCAGCTAGCACATGGACAGCACAAAGATTCCAGCCTCTTGGATGTACTCCTACAAACTCCAGCACCAAATATAGGGTTAAACAGAAGGTAATGATGAGCCATGTGTACGGAGGCCACAATTGAGTCCAATTCTTTCACTCTCAGTAGCACAAACTCCAAAGTAGGGCCCACTGGCAAGGCACCAAACTCTAAGCTATCTTCACTGACCATAGGACCTGGGTGTTTCCAGGGCCCTGAGGAGCCCCATTATTTGGGGTAATATCCACTTTGGCAGTCTATGAGATCCTGCTGAGGTGTGCATAAGCATTACCTCTGAGATTACTTCCCAACTCACTTTGAATTCTCTTAGCCATATAAACTCATTTGTCTTTACGTTTTCCCCCTTTTATTCAAGGTCTTCTCCTGGTTGCATTGCTAGTTGGTACTTGGTATTAATCCCTTGGTGTCAGGGAGGATCATCCTCAAGAGTCATGCCCCATGCTTGGGAGAAGGTAATGCATTTGTATGCTGAGTTTGGCTTAGAGTGAGGCCACATTTGTGCAACAAGGAGGCTCTCAGGAGGCAGCTGTTAGGTACTCCACAACACTAGGCTAAGTTTCAATTTCAAGAGCAAAGTCTCATAAGCCTAGTCATCAATCTCAAGGGCATATCAATGGATCATCCTCCTTTGCCAGTCATTTCCCCTGCACTTGGGGGGGGGCTGTTGCTGCTCCATTAGAGAATGTGGAAGATCTCTCCAGGATGGGGACTTTATATTCCTTTGGTTATTGTTTGAATCTCCACCGAACATGACAATGCCTCATGAATATTTGGGCATATTTATATGCCTTATTGTTATATGCTGAGGTGAGCTACCTCCCTTGAGTCTACCATCACTGAAACCCTGCACCAATGATCCTCCCCTGCCACAGTTGTAACCTTTCTGTTATCCAAAACTTCTTCAAAAATGAAGTCAATAAAATAACCAATAGTTTTAAAAATAAGAATATAATACAAAAAAATTTAAAAATAAATAAAAAATTGGGATAATAAAAATAGTGAAAAAATATTTTTAATTTTTTGACATTTTCCCTTTCATCACTATAAGGTATGGTGTCCTGTATGTGCAGTGACATTGTCTTCTGTTTATTCACCCAGTGCCTTACTTTTTTTCTTGTCCTCAGAGAAATTTTAGTTTACAGAAAGTTCACATTCCAAATATAGGGGAGTCCCATATACCCAAAATCATCCCCCTTTTGCTCCTTCCCCTATTAATAATGTTGTATATGTGAGGGGTACATTTGTTACAAGTGACATAAAAATATTGAAACATAGCTACCAACCATGGTAGATGGTTTACTTTATGGTTTATATTTTGGATAAAACACTTCTATAAACTTTGGTGCAATTCAACATGGCCCATATCCAACATAGCAAGATCCTGTAGACCACTTCCATCTCCCCAAAATGCCCCCTATTCCAACTATTCTATTTCTCCCTCCCCCTCCACTCAGGACCCAGGGCAACAATCAGGCTTCACTCCTTGAAGGAAGAAAAAATTTATAGTTACTTGCAACAACACTGAGGGCTTGACACACTGGTCTGCTCTTCCCTATTAAGCACTGCCCATGCACTCGAGAGAGTCTTGCCCCTCTATTTGAGAACATAGTGGGCCTCCCCTGGATGGGATTTCACCAATTTTCTGCTCATTATGTGGGGCTCCACCCACTGATATAACATAGTATGACAAGATGAACACTCACACACTCCCTAGAAGCCTGCTCCAGGTGCACCCTATCTCAAATGCCCCACAAATCCAACATCCCAAACCAGTAACCCTCACTTGCCATATTGCCAAAAGAGCATTCCAAACATTGTAGTTTCAACATGTACCCACCAATCCCCAGTATTCACCTGCTCCCTCCTCCTACCCTCCCCTATTTCCATGGACAGTCCAACCCACCCTACCCA
>PVKH010031610.1:0-12299 GCA_004027955.1 Chaetophractus vellerosus
AACTGAGTGAGGTTTAGTTTCTGCAACCAAACAAAATGAAGCTTAAGAGAGAAATTCAATTCAGTAATGACCAAAAACAAAACAAAAACAGAAACTGTTATTGATTGCTTCTTTGAGGTTTTGGACTGTAGTTCCATCTACAGTGGTTTCTGTTATTATTATAGGGATATTATAACCTTTACCTTAGATCTCGCCAGCGCTCCTTGTTTGCCTGATTTTTTTTTTAAAGAGGGACTGGGACTTGAATCCAGGACCTCATACATGAGAAGCAGGTGCTCAACAACTGAACCACATCCACTCCCCAACAAATTTTTCTTTTCTTTTTCTTTTCTTTTTCTTTTAATTTAGGAGGTACCAGGGATTGAATGTGGGACCTAATATATGGGAAGCAGGAGCTCAACCACATGAGCTATATCCGCTCCCATGTTTGTTTGGTTTTTAAGCAAGTCTCACAAGTCTTTTTACCTATTGTATCACACTATGTTGTACTCATTCTTTAGTTGATGTTCCATAATGGTTGAATTACGTTATTGACTCCTTTGACCTACACGACTTTACTAGTTTGCCTCCTGGCTGTGAAGTCAGAACGCCTAGTCTACTAGTACTGTGTTGGTGTTTATATATTCCACTATTTGTAACTCAGGTAGGAGCCAATTGGGAAAACCCATTGGGGAAGAGGAAGGTCAGTGGAGAAAATCCTCTCTTCGTTTAGTGTCATCCCTTCCTCAATCAAACCTCAGAGCATTCTGTTCTCTTTTCCTGTAAGTGAGCCACTCCAATAATGGGCCTAGAGCGAGTGCATGTGAGGAAGCACTGATAGAGAAGGCCGGAATAGTGATTGGAACCGGATCACAGGGGAGACTTCAATGCCAGGCTGATGCATTTGGACAGGATCCTGCAGGCATGTGGGCTGGGGAGGCATTCAGGATTTAAAGCCTGGGGAAGACGTGATAAAAAATGGTGTTTTTAACAAAGCAGGGAAGCAGATGTGGCTCAAGTGATTGGGCTCCTATCTACCATATGGGAGGTCCAGGGTTTGATTCCTGGGGCCTCCTGGTGAAGGCAAGCTGGCCTGCGTGGCGAGCTGGACCAAGTGAAATGCTGGCCCGCATGGAGTGCTGCTCTGAGTGGAGAGCTGGCGCAGCAAGATGACGTAACAAAAAGAGACACAGAGCTGGGGGGAGCTGATGTGGCTCAGTGGTTGAGCATCAGCTCACCAGCTTCCCACAAGCGAGGTCCTGGGTTCAATCCCAGCCCCAGTACCTAAAAAAAAAAAAAAAGAGACACAGAGGAGAGACAATAACAGACGCAGCAGACCTGGGAGCTGAGGTGGCGCAAGAGATTGAGTGCCTCTCTCCTACTCTGAAAAGTCCTAGGATCGGATCCTGGTGCTGCCTGAAGAGAAGACAAGCAGACACAGAAGAACACACAGTGAATGGATACAGAGAACAGACAGCAAACACACACACACACACACACACACACACACACACAAGAAAAACAAACAATGGAGGGGGGGGGAGAAATAAATAAATAAATCTTAAAAAAAAAATAAAAAAGCAGTTGTCAATACAAGAAAGATTTCAAGACTGTGTTCAAAGTGGATTAAACAGTAGAAGACTCTAGACCTAGGTATTGGAATTTTCCATAATGTTATCTGGTCACGGGTGTCTGTGATCAGAGCACCAAGGACACATTCTGTTTCCAAAGTCCCCTCTTGATTGTGAGTTTCCTAACAGACATCTGCACAAGCACAAATAACTTTCTTCACATGTTAGAGCAGTGTTTGAGTAGGCAGAGTTTTAAGGACACTTAATACAATCTATTTCTTGAACTCAGATTTGAGTTTTAAAAACTATATTCAAGCTCTGAGTAGTCTACTTACATAATTTTGTGCCTTAATTCACTTCTTTCAGCACAAAGATAAAATACTATTTGTATCTGCTTAAGTCCCCATTATTTTGCCGTTTCTACATGATTTTGTATCCCTACTCATTTCATTGCTAGTTTCTTTCACCCTCAGCCTTTTTCAAGCTTCATTTTCTCTCTTTCTGTTTTTGAGTATAGCTTCAAGGCGTAGGGTATTCCTTGCCAAGATCCACAACAATTAACTCCCTGGAAAAGGTCATTCCTTTTAGGGGTCATTTTTGGCTTTCAGTGGCTGAAGGAGCACCTGTGCCTGTTTTTGGCATGCCATTACCCTGCAAGAGAATGGGACAAACACTATATATGATCAGTTTAGGATTGCAACAAGCCCTGATGTTAAAAACATAAGGCATATGCATATTATATCGGTGAGAAGAAGAAAAAGTAGTTCTGACTGAGCTAGGGAAACAGTGCTAATCTGTCGTAATCATTGTTCCCTGCTCCCGTGGTTATAAAAGCACGCACGGCCATATTTAAATCACATCTGGCGGCATGTGTTATATTCTATGAAGTGGTCATTGAAAAGGCATCTTGGTCAGACCCAAGAGCCACCTGGATCATTGCTGTGCCTCAGCCATGCAGTGGGAGTTCCCATCAGGGAGCCCCAAACATGGAGCTCAAGAAGGCCCCGGCAATGTCTGCTTGTGCTTGCAGAAGGAGCCTGAACCACAACAGGGACACAGGGCCTGTCCTGAGCCTGGCCGTGGCAGAGCTGTGTGGCCTGAAGTGAATGAATAATTATCTCATGTTCTCTTTTGTGACGTGAGAGGATGGCTCCCTAGATGATCTCCAATGCCTCTCCAGCCCTAAGATACTGGGATTCTGAGAAAAGCAAAATGAAGGAGCATTATGAAGAAAGAAACAAGAACAATAACAAATGTAAGAATGAGGGATGAGCAAGTTTCTAGGCTTGGCATATGCATTTGATTTAATAACATGAACCAATAGACTATACAGAATAGTTTAATGGCTCTGGGCATCGGGGGTGGGGTGGGTAGAATGGTGTTTTAAGAAGATTAATCTTGATTTTCTGGAACTGAGACAATTAGGATGCTTAAAAAAAACCCAAATCTAAAAGCAAATCTGAAATTTTTACCTCTCCATTTAAGAAAAAGGGACCAATTATCCTATATAAAGTGACACGGGTCAAGGGATCACGGTGCCGTAAATTCCTGAAGCATGACATAAGGTGTGTCCAGTCTCCACCACCTTCTACATCTTCCAATGGTGGTGCTGAGACGTGGCAAGAATTGAAATATCCAAATCCAGCGCATCCTTAAAAGCCCAGCTCTAGTGTCTCTTCCCCCAGGAAGCCTTCCCGGACCCCCCTAACCCCCAAATTCCCATTGTAATATCCATCTTTACCTTGACCAAGAATTAATGGCCCTGCCTTATCTGTCCTGCTGGACTGCAATCTTTTCCAGGGTGGGAAACACTTCATCTTTGAAACTCAGTGGCGTCTCATAATATGCTGGTTAAATGATCTAATACACGCAAATTAGTGGGACTCATGCATTCTTAAAAAAACATTATTACCTGTTCACAGCAGTTTTTGTTGGAAGAGTACTTTATTGTATCCTCTGGAGAGAAGCATTCAGGTAGACTAAGGGATGGACATTTTTAATTCTAGTGACAGCCTGGGATCCTCAGAGAGAAAATAATTCATCAAGGGTCAACTATAGAAGAAACAGAAAATTTAACAAGGGCTTAGAGAGTAAAGTGTAGAATATCCATCTCATTTGCCTTCCAAATTAGGAGCAGGGACGTAATGCTGGGCCTTGGGATCAGATACTCCTGAGCTTGAGTCCTGGCACTACAAATTCTTAGCCATGTGACTTCAAACAAGTCATTCAACCTCTTTTGAAAGTGCTTTGAAAAAGGTCTGGCATAGAGTATGTATTTAAACATATTAGCTATAATTATTACTATTATTACTTTATTATTTTTACCCTTCAGGGTTGTTGTGTGAATAAAATGGCTCTCTAAACAGTATTATATAATGATTTTCTCTCAAGGTTTGATACTAGCAGCCACAGAAGAGAGTAGCTAGCAAATATTCATGAATATACTCTCCTATCCTCATTATTTTAGAAGAAGAGGGGTTGAGTAGAGGAAGAGGGTATGGCAGTGAAGAAAAAGAAATAGTAAAATGATGAGGCAGGAAAAGGAAGTAGATTGAGGAGAAGATGAGAAGAAAGGAAAACTCCAAGGGAAAGAGTAGAAGAGGAGAGGAAGAGAGAGGGAGACAGACAGATACACAGACAGGCAGATCTCCAGGCTTCTGAGAGGTAAATCCAAAGTCCCGCTCTTACTGACTCATATCAGGCCGGGGCTCTAGCGCGATCCCAGCTGTTTGAAATACTTAAAAGAATGAACTACCGCTTTCTGGCTCTTAACCTCCATGACAGGTGGCCTGAGGCAGGTCCTTCGGGCAGCAGCTGCTTCAGAGCAGAGCCACTGGAGGGCTGGGAGGAGCTTGGGCTGTGCTTGCCTCTGTCCCAGCTCCCCAGCCTGCTGTGCATTTTTATGGCAACTTTCTATTAAGAAGATCAGGAAAATAACTCCAACCCTTTGGAATCAACCCGAGCTTCCCCCATCGTGCCTAACCACTCTGCCAGCCTTTCTGTGCAGTGCCGGGCGCTTGGAAATGCTTGATGACACCCCAACCTGAAGACTCAACAGAGAACCTTGGCTGCGTTTCCCTGGTACTCTTGGATGCTCTGGCTATGTTCACTGCTCTCCAATTTCCCTTTTCAATCAAGGCTGCCTCTGGTTCTGGCAGGTGTACCCAGCTCAGCTGCGCTCCTCTGATTTCTGGGAGAAGTTGCAGAGGTTCAGAAGGGAGGGGAAGCAGAAGATGGGAACTCAGCAGCATTTTAATTTTCCATTCAGACACTTCATTAGCATTTGGCCAGAGATCCCTGACTTTGTGCAGCTGTGCAAACAGTCCAGCCCCCGGGGCTGCCAGCTTCTCACCGGCTGCTGCAGCTGCCAAGGGCGTGGCCACATCCTCCTGTCCATCGGCGTTTGTCCAGGGCATTGCTTCTTGGTCTCTTGGTGGACATCTCAGGGATGAGAGCTCTGAGAACGGAGGCCAGCTATTGAGAGGCCAGGTGAGGGGCAGTGGGGGTAGCCAGTCTTGGGAAGGTGTAGAGGAATCAGGCCAGGCATCCCCAGGTAGGTCAAGAATAAGCAGAGAGCCTGGTCAGAGCAGGCAGTGGACCTGGGCCAGAAGACAGGTGAGAAGCAGCTGAGCCCCTCTGGGCTCAGGTGGGCCATGTGATGTGGTTCTCACATCTCCTGAGCATCTCATGTATGCAATGTGCTTATCTCTGTCCCTGCATTCTGTTTCCTCCCAGGTATAGTGGATGAGCTGTCCCTGCTTTCATCCAAGGCCACCCTCTCCACCCAAGCAGGAGACGCCTCTTACCTTCCCAAGGATGTCACTCCGGCGTTTCTCTTCTCTCTCTCTTGCACCATCTAGTTTCGTCTCCAAACTCTGTACCATTGCCATCAGCACACACTCATGCTGTAATCTCTCCCGTCTTAAACAAAACTATTCCTTGAACCCAGATCCTTCTGCTACTACTCCTCTTTTTCTTTATTCCTTTTGTTTTACTTTCCTAGGCTGCTTAAAGCAGATACCATGAAATAGGCTTTTAACAATGGGAATTTATTAGCTTACAAGCCTACAGTTTTGAGGCCATGAAAATGTCCAAATCAAGGCATCATCAAGATCATGCTTTCTTCCTGAGGACAGGTTGCTAGCGAACCTGGACTCCGTGGTCACATGGCAAGGCAGATGGTGGCGTCTGCTGCTCTCTCCCTTCTCCTCTGGGTTTCCTTGTTTTCAGCTTCTTGCTTCTGTAGCTTTCTCTCTCTTGCTGTATTCATCCCATTTTTTAAGGGCTCCAGTAAAAGGACTAAGACCCATCCTGAGTGAGGTGGGTCAAACCTTCACTGAAGTAGCCCCATCAAAAGATCCTATTTACAATGGGTTCACACCCACAGGGATGGAGTAACTTTAAGAACCTGCTTTTCTGGGGGCACATACTGCTTCAAACCGCCTCACCTCTAAAGCAGAACTCCTTGAAAGACTTTGCTGTACCCACAGGTACCTATTCCTGCCCTGTTCTCTCTTGAATCCCTTCCAAACAGGCATTTACTGTGCCCACTTCCCACAAACATTAATTCCAGGGGCGCTCATCCGCTGGGTATTTGTGTTCTGCTCTGGATTGACTTCTCAGCAGCTTTCCACGCTGCTGGCCATTCCTTCGTTCTAGAAACACTCCCCCCTCTTGCCTTCACGGAACCATGCTGTGCCGGTTTCCTGCCCACTGCCCACTGCCACTTAGCCCCTGGTCTGGCTCGTCTTCCTGTCTTCAACTGCCAAAAGCTGAACTTCCCTTGGACCTCTCCTATGCCTCGACTCCTCTCT
Organism: Chaetophractus vellerosus; assembly: GCA_004027955.1. NCBI lineage: Eukaryota > Metazoa > Chordata > Mammalia > Cingulata > Chlamyphoridae > Chaetophractus > Chaetophractus vellerosus. The sequence continues at coordinate 6,365 of PVKH010031610.1, forward strand.
AATTTATGTCTTCTGCCCACACATGGCTGAACTTTAGTCATGTACATCCAACATTCTATTGGACATTTCCACTTGTGTATCACAAACATTTCAAACTCACAACTCTGAAACATAACTCTTGAGCCTTCTTCCTCTCACTCTGGCCCCCAAGCTTTCTCCTTGACTCCCCCCTCAGTAAATGCTTTACAACATGTACTGGGTTGAATAGTGGTCCCCCTAAAATCCATGTCTACCTGGCACCCGTGAATGTGACCTTATTTGGAAATAGGGTCTTGGTAGATTTATTCAATTTCAGATGATGTCATGCGGGATTAGGCTGGGCCCTAATCCAGTGACGGGCGTCCTTATGAGAAGAGGGAGAAGGCTACCTGAAGATGGGGCAGAGACTGGAATTGTACTGACAGAAGCCACGAACACCAAGAAGTGCCGACAATCACCCGAAGCCACAAGAGGCAAGGAAGGATTCGCCCTCTACAGCCTTTGCAGGGAGCGTGGCCCCGCCCACATCTTGATTTTAGACTTCTGGCCTCCAGAACTGTGAGAGAATTAGTTTCTGTTGTTTCAAGCCACCAGGTTTGTGGGAATTTGTTACAGCAACTCTGGGAAACGAATAGATCATCCACCCATTTTATTCAAGTCAGAAACTCTGAAATCATCCTTAATTCTTGCTTTAAGTTTCACCACTCCCATCAACCCACCAGCAAATCCTATTTTCATACTTCCTAAATATCTCTGCTATGTCCTCTATGTACACTGTTCTCCCCCGGCACAAGACACTACTACTACCTCTCAACTGGTGAAGCCAGTGGCCTTAATTATTATCTCACTTCCACCCGTGCTCCCTCTACCTGCTGCTCAGACTGCTTGTCTGGGTTCTTGTCCCTGGGAATCTACCTCCCCCACCCCCATAAATATCGCTTCAGTCCCCTTCCTTGCCAGGCCTTGGGCAGCTGCTGGGGATGCAGAGGTGGTGATGACATGGCCCCTACCCTTAAGGGGGTCCCATGCAGTGTTCCTCTTTGCTCTCTCCATGTGCTAACCTCTAACTCACTAATTTTCTGCTTTGATGTTTGTATCCTCTTGTTATATACCTAGAGGTGGTATTGCCAGATCATATGGTAATTCTACACTTAACTTTCTGAGGAACCACCAAACCTGGAGGTGCAGCGTTTTGCATTCCCACCAGCAACAAATGAGTGTTCCTACTTCTCTGCTTCCTCTCCAACACTTGTAATTTTCTATTTTTGTAATAGGTGCCATTCTAGGGGGTATGAAATGGTATCTCACTGTGGTTTTGATTTGTGTATTTCTGATGGCTAATGATGTAGAACATCTTTTCTTGTGCTTTTTAAGCCCTACTTCTCTTTGTTCTTCAGCTTAAGGGCAGTTCCTTAGCGAGGCCTCCCTAACACCCCATCTGGAGGAGGCCTCTCCTGATAGTCTCCATCTCCCTTCCCTCTTTGGTCTTCATAGCTCTAGTCAAATTCGTAATTAGGCATTTATGAGCTCACTTCTTTATTGCTGGACTCTCCAACAGAGTGCAAGCCCACATGGCCAGACTCTGCTTGGTTCATCTGGGACAGTGGTCAGCAATTTGTGGACATCAAGACATACCTGTTGGATTAATGACCAAAGGGAAGGAGCAGAACAGAGGATTGGAGGAAGAGTGGAATGAGAATGAAGCAGAGGCTGCAGGCAACTGCGTGTGAACAGACTGGACCTACTGAAAGTTCTGGGTCTGCCTCTTCTGCTGTGCTGTGTGTGTGCCCCGGTTCCCACACTCTCACCAGGATGTACCAGGGCCCCTACGTATGCCCAGGTTCCTGCTCAACCTGCCCTTGGCCCTCTAGGACCCTCGTAGGAGCACCTTCTGAAGCTCGGACCCAGTCCCATCCTCAAGGGACAACTAGGCTTGTAGGACAGGTAAAGCCCAGACCCAGGGGGATGCGTACAGAGAAGGGTGGGGAAGTAATGCCTGCTTGGGGCATCAGAGAGGTTTCAGAGAAGGGGGACCTTGGGGCCAGGCCTTGAGGGAGGGATTTGATTTCACCAGGTGAAGTGGGAAGAAGGGTATTCGGTCAGAGAGAAGGGCAGCTGGACGGCTGAGTGGCAAGTGTTTTTCTGTTTGTTTGTTTTTGTGGCTGCAGCATGGGCTGTGAGTGTCAGGTACTGTGCTGTCATTCAATGCTCTCCACCACTCTGTGATGTCATCATTAGGAAATGGAAGCTCAGCGAAGCTAAGTGGTGTGGCCAAGGTCACATAGAGAGAAAGCAGTGCAGGCTGTGGAGGTTTCAGGAAAGGGTGTGACGGGGGAACCGGATCCCTCTGGAGGCTTGTGTGGAGGCTGGATTGGGGTGGGCAGCGAGTAAGGAGATCCACGAGGAGCCCTTGCAGAGCCCCGTGGGGGCTGACAGGAGGCTCTGGGGCAGGAGGGTCCCAGCTCCTGTCTTGGTTTCATGCTTCTCGGGCCCCTCACTCTGGAGAGGAATTGGAGCAACTGTCGGGGGAGAAAGGTCGTGATCGCCTGGGGGCTGGGGGCAACATCTCCCCCCACCCTGTCCCCATTCTACATCCTTTTCTCAAAGGAGACTAATTGATAATCCAGGGTGATAAAATGTTATCACTGTCATCCCATTGAAATGCAACAGCAATGCCGGGCCCTATAAATCACCCGGAGCTTAAAGAGGAGAGTGAAATGAGCATCGCATTATAAACCACAAAGCCCATTAATCACGCAGCTACAAACCATAAATATGACAAGTACATCCATCAATCCGGCACCTTTCTCTCTGGTCTCCAAACGCATGCATTAGCAACTTAATGGATTTAGAAAGCATTTCCCCCTATAGACTCGGAAGCAGAGAATATTTTTTATTATTAGTCTCAAGGGCCAAAAGGAAGGAAAAAGGAGTCACCTTTCGCCAAAGTGCTCAGGGGCCCTCCAGGGCCTTCCAGGCCTTTCCACCGTCTTCTCCCACACTGGAATCTCCTTGACCTTTCCAGCCTGCCCTAGGACTCTGGGCCAAGCTTCTCCTCGAATCGGAGGGTTCTAGGTACCGCAGGTTTATAAATTCCCAAATGGTGTCCCCGCACCACTCCTGCTAACAGAGCTGCTCTGATTTTGTGCCTTAATGATGAGTTTCTGCCTTTTCTCTCAGACTGTTTTTTTTTTTTTTTTTTTTTTTTTTTACCTCTGTTCATTCATTCATTCACCATTCATTTATTCGACAGACATTTTCCAGTACTCCTCACACACGAGGCTCACTGTCTGGGCCTGGCTCTGGAGAAACCCAGCTGAGTGGGACACAGCCCCTGCCCTCTGGGTCTCACAATTGAGGGGAAACACTGCCTCCCCCCAAGTGTGGAAGTGCAGACAGAGTGGTCTGGAGATGGCAACCGTTCTGGTTCTCCACGGTTCCTGGGAGTCCTTGCTTGTCACACCCACCCTGACCTCAGGACCTGGTCTTGCTGGGTTCATGGATTGTAGCTCTTGGCTGCCCTGACCCTCATCTTGTTTGGGGAGTGGCCTGGTAGGAGGGCGGAACGACTCCTCTGCTGCTGAGCGTCAAGATGGCGGGGGGGGGGGTGAGGGGCCACATCCTGCAGTGGAGGCGCCGCCGGGCACTCTCGTGCTGGGCTGCACCCTCCAATCATCTGGCCAGATGGGTCCTGCCCCTCACCAAAAATCAGAGTCTCTGAGGACGTCTGCATTTTTAAAACGCCCTCCCCAGGGGAGTCTAACGGGCAGTCCGTTGAGAAGCTCGGGACTTTCCTGACCAGTGACACAAACCCCAGTTGTCTTGGGAGTCAGTCAGTGGGTTGAGGGGTCCGGTGAGCTTTAGGTGAACTTGGATGTTGGCAGGTGCAAGACATGAGGTGAGAGGAGAAGCTGCCCTGGATGGGATGGGGTTGGGCTGGGGGGTGGTGGTGGAACTGTTACTGAGTTTCCATCTGAATAGAAATTGAGAAGACAGAATGGAGGATGGAGAGAGAGGAACCAAAAATATGGGGAGAAGCTGGCCCAGTTGATAGAGGAAGTTGCCTGGTGGGGAAGAGCAGGGAAACTCACAGTTAGGCCTTTGGGATACTGTGAGGCTCAAAGATGTTAAGGCAGCACTTGGAACTTTAGGCTTTACAATCCAGGTTGTGAACCTGGGAAGAAGAAATGATTTTGGTGAGCTTCTGACCAATCTCTGGCATAGACCCCAGTTGTCTTCTGTGTTTCAGAGATAAGTGTGCATAGGTACTGTGGAGTTACATGGGAGTAAGGGTTAACTCTGCCTGGGCAGGCCTGAGAAGACTTCCTGGAGGAGGCGCTGCTGAGCTGGTCTGCAGGAAAAGCCACAGATAAGGTAGAGGACCCAGCAGTGGGACTGAGGTGCTCTAGCCTTCCTTGCCTTCAGACGATGCCCTTCATGTAACTTGCCCAACCTGTATTTGTTGAAGAGGGGGCCAGGGTGACCCTGGGGTGACCCTGAAGTGGAACGGGGAGGAACGGTAAAGGGAATTGAGAATGTTCGTGGGGAGGCTGACACAGCTTGATGGACCTCAATCCTTGCCTGCCGCTTTTCCAGAATGCCCCATGGAGAACAAGTGCTGCCTGAAGGCCTAGAGGCAGGTGTGAGCAGAGCTGTTGTCAGCCAGGCCACCCAGCCCCAAGCTGTCCTCCTCTCCAATGGCTTAGCCTCCTAGCCTTCTAGCTCAGCAGGTCTGACTGGCTTCCACTGTTCCAGGCCTGGAATTCCTTGGTATCTATAGGAAACACCAATGCATCAGGGATTTAGAAGAGAGCCACACACATTCTTGGCCAAGAATCTGATGCCCCATCTTGTTATCCATAGCACAGAGTTTCGAATCCCTAACCCAAAATTCAAGGTCCTTCACAAACTGGCCATTCCTGCCCAGCTTTATTTCCCAACACTTTAGCCTCTGCCCAAGTTCTAGCTACCCTGGACGACTTACCTTTCCCCAAATATGCTAAGATATTGTCCATGATTTACTCATGCTCTTCCCTCTACTGGAAGGCCCTTCTCCCAGGCCAGTGCCTACTCACCCTTGGGCCCAACCCACTGGTCCCTTTGTCAGTGGAGCCAAGACCCAGTCCCCCCTGGCAGACCACTCTTGCCCTCCTTTGGGCCTTGCAGAGCCCTTCCTCACTGTTGTATCAATCCTGTTATTTTCCGAGAGGGTAGAGACTGAGCCTTTCACGCACAGAGAAAGGGATGAAAATTTTGCAGGTAATCAGTGAATATTATTTAATGATTATGCTCCAGTGACCTCACTGCAGTTCCCTTTGTGGGCCTTGCAGAATCACCTTTCTGCACCTTTGCACATTGTATTAGTTTTCTGCTGCTGCTGTAACAAATCACCACAATCTTAGTGGTTTACAACAACACACAACTATGATGTTATAGTTCTGCAGGTTAGAAGTCTGACCCCTGTCACCCCGGACTAAACCAAGCTTTCAGCAGGACTGCTTTCCTTTCTGGAGGTTATAGGGGAGAATGTTTATTATCTTTCCCAATTTCTAGAGGCTGTGCACATTCCTTGGCTTGTGGCCTCCATCTTCAAAGCCAGTGTGACATTGCGTGTCTCTGACCATTCTTCTCTAGTCACATCTTCCTCTCTGACCCTAGTCAGGAGAGAGTCTCTGAGTTTAAGGACCCTTGTGATTGCATTAGGCTCACCTGGATAATCCAGGCTCATCTCCCCATCTCAAGGTCCTTAACCTTAGTCACACCTGCAAAGTCCATATAAAGTAATCTATTCACAGGTTCTGGGATTATCATGTAGTTCCTGATGCCTGGAATTTCCTGCCTTGTCTTTGTCTACCTGGCTGACTTCTACACACCTTTCAAGACCCATTCAGATGTCCCTTCTCCCTCCTTGCCTCCCCTACTCTCTCCAGTGACATTTTCCTAACACTCTTTGGGT
>PVKH010031611.1:0-12301 GCA_004027955.1 Chaetophractus vellerosus
CATAAGGGAGTTTTAGAGTATATGGAATACGTGTAATTCTTGATTCTGATGGTGCTTACATTGCTGCATCTCTTTGTCAAAAGTTATCCAACTCTATACTTATGATGGATGCATTTATTATATATGAATTATACATCACTAAGCTTTAGTTTTAAAGAGGAAAAAATCTGCTAGAAGCCGTAAGACAACTACCTAGGCACTGATGAATTGTGGGCCTAGTTTGAAAGAAGGGAAGCCCAAAGGAGTGAGCCTGCCATTGATGCTGCATTTTCCTCAACTTGAGGCAGTAGCCAGTTCTGACAGTAGATGCTTATAGAGTGAGGAAAGGATAGTGTTCAGCAGAGCCATGGTACTACAATGACAAATATTGGAGTAATTGGCCTAGGAAGGAGGTAAAACCCTGGCAAACAATCCCATCATTCAGTTTGGCCTATGAAAGGATTAAGACTGAAGTAGATATAGAACTTCCCTCATAAAGTCTAAAGCCCGGCATCAAATCACATTCCTCTGTGAATGGATCAATGTAAACTGTGATTTCTCCTTCCCTAGCCTATCTGCCTAACAGAAGCAAGAGTAAATCTCCTTTGGAGGGAGATATCATCTAGAGTGTCACAACATAGCTACAGCTTTTCTTATTAAATCATACATTGAAATATCTGGCAATCAGATGAATATATAGAAAGCCAAGACTTGACCAAAAACCAAGAAAACATTTCATACCATCAGAAAAGACAAATAATGGAATTAATAGACATTGACTTTAAAAACAGGGGTTCTTAACCTTTTTTTGTTCCACAGAAACCTTTGCCAGTCAGGTGAAAAACATGGACCCCTTTTCAATATGTAGCAGCAGATAGTTTTATGATACTCAACATCGGCATGCCTTTAAATTAAATTTTAGGATTATTCAAAATTACGTTTTACAACTTCCCCATAATTTCAATACTTGGTAACCTAAAATGGTTCAACATCTGTTCAAACAGTCATTTTTGGCAAACATTTAGAAATTCGACCATCTCCACCATCTTTAGCAGCCTTTTTGCAGGCAGTTATCCACTGCACTCAGAACACACTACATCAAAATTTAAAAATCATAGTAAGCCCACACTATACATCCCCACAAAAAAATAATGTTTTTTTGAATTTTCAATTCAAGCTCACGGACCCCCTGAAATCTTTGCACAGACCCCCAAGGAGGATTAAGAACCCCTGCTTTAAAATAAGTAAAAGTAAATGCAAGATGGAGACATTTGTCAGAGAACTGGAAACCATATAAAAAAATTCTAAGACTGAAAATGAAATTTAAATTACCATATCTATTTAATAACAAGACTTAGAGGAAAAGAGTAAACTGGAAGAGGTCAGAAGAAAATATTCAATAGGTGTATCAGAGACAAAATGATGGATATTAGAGGAAGGGCCATAAGAGATGCTTTGGATATAGTGAAAAAGACTAATGGGTATTTAGAGTGAAGAAGGATGGTGGAGAAAGAATGGGATTGAACAATATTTAAAGAGATACTTGCTAAAAAAAAGTTTACAAGACTGAAGAAAGACGTTAATCCACAAATTAAAAAAGTTTTATAAACCCAAAGCAGGATAAATTCAGTGACAACCACACCTAGGTATATCTTAGTAAAACTGCTAAAAATCAATGACAAGAAAGACTACAAAGGCAAAAAGGACACCTCTTTATAGGAGGAAAAACAAGACTAAAAATTTACTTCTCAACAGACATCAGAATGATATATTCAGGGGCCAGTGGATAAGGGCACTGGTACACCACATGGGAGGCCCTGGGTTCGGTTCCCAGGGACCTCTCTGAGCGGGCAGATGGCCTTGAGAAAGGCAAGCCGCCATGGTGGGGCAAAGCCACCGTGGGCAAGGCAAAAAGCCGCCACGGGCAGGGCGGAGCCACCACGGGCATGGCAAGTCACCCGTGAAACATGGAGCTGCCGCCTGCGACTCACAGAGCCGAGTAGCCCGCAAAACATGGAGCTGTGCTACCCGCAAAACATGGAGCGGAACTGCCCGTGAAACGGGATGGAGCCACCCATGAGTGGGGCAAGCCGCCTGCCAGAGGGCCGACTTGGCACGTCGCCACAAAAACAGGGGGAGACAAGAAGCAGACATAGAAGAACACAGAAGAATGGACACACAGCAAGAGCAAGCAGAAAGGGGGAGGATATGTAACAACAACAACAAAAAGAAAGTGGTGTTTTAAAAAAAAAAAGAACGATATATTCAGAGAACTAAAAGAAAAATGCCAATTTAAATCTCTATATCAAGTGATACCATCAAAGCAAAACAAAAATGAAAATGTTGGGTCAACAAATGCAGATACTTTTTTTTACCATTAGTCCTACCCTAAAGGAAATAGTAAAGGAGATGCTCAGACAAAAGGAAAAGGATCCTAGAGAGAATATTGTAAATTAGGAAAGAGTAAACAGAAATACAATGGGAAAATACATGGATAAGTCTGTTGACTGTATAAAATAATAATATTAATAATATTATCTTCTGTAGTGTAAAACATATGTAGAATAAAAATACATGAAAAATGCACGTAAAACAAGAGAGGGATAAATAGAGTTAAAGCATCTGAATTTCCTTAAACGGCCCAGGAAATGGATACAAGATTTTGATGTTAAGTCAAGAGGTATGTGCTGGAATCTCTATGGATCCTCAAAGGGATTAGTAAAAGTGCATAAATAAATGCTAATAAATGGAATAATGGAACAATAAAAATTCCTTAAGCCCAAAGAAGGCAAGAGAACTGAAAAAAATAACAATACAGAGAAAAGAGAATATATATTTTTTCATTCATAGATTTAAACCCAATATGAATAATTATATAAATATAAACAATAACTTCTCATTAAAAAACAAAGACTGAAACTCAGTAATAGAAATGTGAATAATGTTATAAAAATTAGCAAAAATTTGATTAATCATTTCACAAAGGAAGATATGGAATGTCCCATAAACTAAACAAAAATATGTTCAGCATCATTAGTTATCAGAGAATACAAATTTAAACAATAATACACCACTAATACCCACTAAAATGGCTAAAATTTGAAAGACTGACACCAATATTGATGAAGATGTGGAGCAACTGGAATTTGTATACATTGCTGGTGGGAGTATAAAATTTTACAAGCATATTGAAGAACCATTTGGCAGTTTCTCATGATGTTAAATGTATACCTATCTATTATGCAGTAATTCTACTCCTAGTATTTACCCAAGAGAAATGAAAATATAGATCCACAAAAATACTTGTACAAGACTATCCATATCAGTTTTGTTAAGAATACCTTAAAAATAGAAATACCCAAATACCCATCAGCAGGAAAATAGATGCATTAAAATACAGCTGAGCAATAAAAAGTGACAAACTACTGATACACAATCATGGTTGAATTTCAAAAACAGTGTTCTCTAAGAAGCCAGACTCAGAAGAGCACATATGTTATAAAACAGGCAAACTAATCTATTAAGAAAAATATCAGAGAAGCAGTTGCCTCTGGTGGAGGTTCAACTGGAAAGAGACATGAGAGAATTTTTCTTGTGTGTTGGTAATATTCTATATTTTAATAGGAGTATACATTATATTAAATGTTAAAATTCACCAAACTGGATATTTAAAATGCATGTATTTCACTGGATGTAATTTTACTTAAAAAAATAAATAAAAGATTCCTAAATAATTATCAAACTTCAGATCATAAGTTTTCTTTTTGAAGTGGTGTGGGATTCTGATTCAGAAACCACTTTCTGTATATTCTAGGGTTGTGCAAATGAATAAGTGCAAGTTTGACATTTTATAAAACAGAATTCTCCTCCCATAAAGGGCAAAGATTATCAGCCTGGGGAAAAAAATTGATTTGCTGTTTACATAGGATTGACTATAACATAGTGATATAGGAAAGTTTAAAGAAGAGGGATTCAAAAATGTAAATCAAGAAAACACTAATCAAAATTAAGCTTATGAATCTGTTTTAATATCAGAGAGTGTAGAATTTAAGGAAAAAGTTACAGAGAGACATTTCATAATGACAAAAGGTGAATTCCAACAGGAAAATATAATAATTACAAATTTGTATGTGCCAATGATGTATTTTCAAAATGCATAAAATAATATTGGACAGAATTGAAAAGAAAAATAGACAAACACATTGTAGATTTCAACCTATCTTGCTCAGTTACAGATATGATGAGCAGACAAAAAATAAAGATTCAGAATATTTGAATAACATTTCACAAATACAATGTGATAGGAAGGGAGGGAGGGAGGGAGGGAGGAAGAACTTGAATTAAACAACTTGCTGAATATACATTCATTTCATGTGCACACAGAACATTTACCAAAACAAACAAAGGTTGGGTCAAAAAGAATTTCAATAAATTTTGCAGAATTGAAGTCACCTAGAGTATATTTTTTCACCACAGTTAAAAATCAATAGTAAAGAGCTAACTAAAAAATATTAAGCAATATTGGAAATCAAGCAATATAATTATAGATTATATTGTATATGCAGGGATCATAGAGGAAATCATGTTGAAAATTAGAAACTGTTAAATGGATTCTTAATATTAATGCTACACATTAAAACTTGCATGTTTCAGCTAAAGCTGTGTTTACAGGAAATTGATAGCCTTAAATACTTATATTAGAAAAATCAATAATTCAAGCATCCATTTCAAGAACATAGAAAAAGAATAGCAAATTGAACGAAAAGAAAATAGAAGAAAGGAAACTTAAAAATAAAAACAACAACAAAATATGAAATAGAAAACACAGATAAAATGGAGAAAAATCAACAAAACCAAAAGTTGATTCTTTGAAAAGACTAATACAATTGATAAATATCTGGGGAAATGGATAAAAAGAAAGAAGACACAAATAACCAATATTATGAATAAAAAAGGGCATCATTAGTAATCCCTAACATTAAAATGATAATTTGAGGATGTCTTAGTTTGTCACTGGGCTGCTGATGCAAGGTACCAGAAAGGGGTTGGCTTTTATAATGGGAATTTTATTTAGGGTAAAAGCTTACGGTTCCAAGGCAGTGAAATATCCAAATCAAGGCACCATCAGAGATCCTTTCTCATCAAAGTCAGCTACTGGTAATCCTGGTGTCCTGCCACATGGCAATCAGGCATATGGCAGAGTATCTCCCAAGCCTTGGAGCTGCTCTGTGGGCCCAACCCCTCAGGGACCTCTTTTCATGCCTCTGTGCTCTGCTGGTTCCTGACTCTGGGGACTCTCTCAGCCTCTCAGGGTTTCTGTTTTCTAGCAGTCCTTTCTCTTACATGGCAGGATCAGTATGGCAGCTTCCCCCCTCCCCGTCTCTCTCCCTTTTCCCAGTTTATATCAGACCTAGCAAGAGGGCAGAGACAAAAGATGGCTCACACCTCACTGACGTCCAATCAAAAACCCTAAATTGATCTTATCAAGTAATCTAATCAAAGGGCCCTTAACTGAAATTAATGCAATCAAAGGGCCCTACACCCACAGGAATAGATTTGTTTAAGAACATAATCTTTTCGGATTCAAAAAGAACTTCAAACTGTCACAGATGATATTATGAACAACTTAATGAGGATACATTTGAAAATTTATATGAAACAGAAAAATTCCAGGAAATGCACAACTTACCAAAACTGAAACAGGAAGAAATTAAACATCTGATAGTCCTAAAATTGATTCAAGAATTTTAAATCTTCCTATAAGGAAAATTTCAGGTCCCAAGATTTCCAGGAATCTTATAATTAAGGAAGAAATAATAACATTCTTAATCTACCAGAGGCTAGAAAAGAAACACTTCCTAAATGCTTTTATTAGACAACATAAAGTTGTTACCAAAAATGGAAAACATTGCAAGAAAATTGTTTGCCAATCTCTCTTGTGATTTTACTTGCACATTTCCTAAACAAAAATTAAAAAAAAAACAAATCCAATGCTACATAAAGTTCCATCACAATGAAGTTCTTTAAATTCATCATCATGCTATCACTCAAAAGTCAATGTTAATTCACCACATGATACAATAAAGGAGAAAATTTAGATAGTATTAATAAATACCCTAAAAAGCATTTGACAAATTCCACATCAATTCCTGGTATAAATTCTTAGCAACTTTTGCATGGAACAGGGCTTCCTTAATGTGATAAAGAGTATATTCAAAATACTCCCACAAACATCATTTTCAATGCTAAAATATTGAAAGCTTACTGTCAGATCAGGAACAAGACAATTATGTTTGATATCACCACTTCTATTCAATATTATGCTGGAAATCCTTACATGATTACAGGAAAGAAAAGCAGATGGAATATATCACATTGAAAGAGAAGTAACAAAATTTTTAGGATTTTCACATAACATGATTGTATATTTAGAAATAAAAAATCTTGAAGTAACTATTATAAATGATACATGAAATTTTCAAGATCAGTATAGAAAAATGATACATGAAATTTTCAAGATCAGTATAGAAAAATAATATTATAAAAATAAAAATGACAAAGCAAATCTATCAAAAGGTCTACAAGACTTCACCCAAAAAAACTATAAAATATTATTGAAAGAAATTTTAAAATCTTAATAGATTGAGGGATAGTCAGTCATAGATTGGATGACTCACTATTTCTAAAATGTCAATTCTTTCAAAATTAATCTGTAGATTCAATACCGCAACTAAAATAATATGAGGACCTACCCTACAAGAGGACTTATTCCACAGAATATAAAGACTTATCTTAAAGTATTTGAGAATGTGGTATTGGCTCTTGGATAAACAAAAACATCAATGAAACAGAATAGGAGTATACAGAGACTCACACATATGGACAGTTGATTTTATGACCCTTGTGAATAAGGAAAGAATGAACAGTTCAGGGGTAATTAGGTATGCTTATTGAAAAAGAGACTTTTGAACCCTTCCTTTCCCCATCCACAATAATCAATTACAAGTAGATTTTATATCTAAATATAAAGGGTAAAACAAAAAATGTCCTGAAAATAAAATGGAGAAGGACATCATGACCTTGCCTGGAAAAGATTTCATACACAAGATACAAAATGTACTAACCAAAAGGGAGAAATCATAAATTAGACTTCAAAATTAATAATTTTTGTTCAACAAAATACCTGATTAAGACAGTAAAAATGCCATTTATATTTACACATACTCAGAGTGTGTATACAATCTTTAAATTAATAATAAAGGTCAGGAATCCAAATGGCCAATGAATATTTGAAAAGGTGATCAACTTCATTAGGTATCAGGAAAATAAAAATCAAAACCACAAGGAGATACCAGAACACACACAAGAATGACTGGAATTAAACAAAGTGACAAGTTGTTAGTAAATATGTGGAGCAGATTCTGGTGGGAATGTAAATTAGTACAACATTGCAAAACAGGTTTTCATTTTCTACTAGAGTTGAAGTTCTTAGACTCGGAAATTACCTTTTATGTATTTACTCAACAGAAGTCTGTGTATTTGTGCAAGGAGAGACATAAAAATGTCAAACAATATATTTTTATATTGTTTTATATTGACCAATAGAATAATAGAGCAATAAAAATAAATGAACTATTACCTTGTGCAACAAGGATGAATCTTGCAAGCATGATGTTGAATAAAACGAACCAGATTAAAACAATATTATGTATAATTGTGGGCATATAAGGCTCAAAAAGGCAAAATATATCCATGGTATTAAAATTTAGAATATATATACAATATAAGCAGAGAGATGAAAACTTTAAGAATCAGAAAGAAATGCTAGAGTTAAAAAGCACAATAACACAAATGAATAATGCCTTTGATGGATTAATCAGTAGATTAGACATGACCAAGAAAAGAATCAGTGAACCTGAAGATGTGTTAATAGAATTTTCAAAAAATAAAATACAAAGAGAAAAAAAGAATGAAAAAGATGGAACGGGACATCCAAGAATTGTGGGGCAATTACAAAAGGTGCAACATCCATGTAAGATAAATTCAAAGAGAAGGAAAAAGAAAGAAACAGAAGAAATACTTGAAATAATCATCATCAAGAATTTTACAAAATTCATGACAGAAACAAAACCACGAATCTAGGAATCTCAAGGAAAACCAAGTAGAATAAATACTTTAAAAATCTACACTTAGTGCTTAATTTGCCAGAGCTGCTATGACAAATACCATAAAACAGGTTGGCTTAAGTAACAATCATTGATTGTCTCATGGTTTTAAAGACTAGAAACCAAAATCAAGATGTCAACAAGGCCACGTTTTCTCCTGGGGTCTGTGGCATTATGGTGATATCAGTCCTCTATCACATGGGGATCTCTCACTACTTTATTCTGGCTTCTGGCTTTTACTTGTTTCTTCTGACTGACTGCATCCAAATTTCCTCTCTATATAAGGCCTTTTCATATATGGATTAAGGCTCACCTTGATTCAACTTGGCCTCATCTAAAATAAGCTATTTGAAGATCCTATTCACAAATGAGTCTGCACCTTAACTAATAACATAACATCTTAAAAGGTCCTATTTACAAATGGGCTCAAACCCAGAGGGACACAGATTAAGATTTGAACATGACTTTATGGGGGATACAATTAAATTCCCAACACCTAATATTCAAACTGCAGAAAATCACAGAGAGAAAATCTTAAAAGAAGCAAAAGGGGTAAAAATATTCTCTATAGGAGAACAAAGGTAAGAATTCCATTGGACTTCTCTTCAGAAATCATGCAAGAAAGAAGAGACTGGAGTAAAATATTTAAGTGTTGAAAGAAAGAAGCCCACCAACCTAGATTTTGTATCAGGTGACATTATCCTTCAAGAGTGAAGGAGAAATACAAACTTCCTCAAACAAAAAGAAAGGGAATTTGTCACCATTAAGCCTGCCTAACAACATACCAAGAAAATACAAGAGGCAAAAAGGAATATAACTGCCAGTAGAAATAAGTGAGTCCACTTTTATAATTGAACAATAAATCAGTAGGGATATAATTTAACTGAACAGCACCATTAATCAACTGGATCTCATTGACATTTATAAAATACATCATCCAACAACAAGAAGAATGCACATTCTTCCCAAGATCATATGAAACATTTACCATATTGGAAGCTGTTAAAACACCTTAAAATTTTTAAAGAATATAAAGCCTACAAAGTATGATCTCAGACTACAATGGAACTTAACTAGAGACAAATAACAGAAAGATGGCTGGAAAATTCCAAAATTTTTGGAGATTGAACAGAACACTTCCAAATAAAACATGGGTGAAAGAAGAAGTCTCAAAAGAGACTTAAAAATATTCTGGACTAAATGAAAAAATAACATCAAAATTTTTGAGATGCAGCAAAAGCAATGTTTAAGGAAAATTTATAGCATTGAAGAAATTAGTAAGAAGAAGGTATAAAATTAATACTATAAACTACCACTTTATGAAACTAAAGAAAGAAGAACAATAAAAGCCTAAAGCAAGTAGAATAAAAGAAATAATAAAATTTAGAGCAGAAATCAATGGAATTGAAAACAGGAAACCAATAGAAAAAAAATCAATGAAACCAAAAGTTGATCCTTTAAAAAGATCAATAAAAATGATAAACATTTATCTAGGTAAACCAAGAAAATGAGAGAGAAGACACAAATTACTAATATCAGAAAATAAAGAGAACAGACATCTGGGAAGATGACATCAGAATAGGTAGGAAGGGCTCAACTCTCACAAAAATCACAGAAGATGGGCAGAAAGCTCTCCAAGGGAACTGCTTTGGAGTTCTGAAGACCAAGAGAGTGCTTCACACACACCCAGGAGGGTAAGGGACAGAGAGACAAAGAAGCTAGAATGAAAGCCATGAGTTACTAGCCTCCACAGCTGGGAATGGCACCAATTCCCCACCCTCAAGGTGAACAGCCTGGAAAATCCTGTGGCTCACTGCAGCCAGCTGAGAGGCAGAACAGACATCTTCCCTGGGAACAGGGAGAGTGTGGTAGAAGGTGGAGAGTGGTTTTTATTCAGTGGACTTGGCCAGCAGAGGCAGCTTTGAATCTCGACTTTGGCCAGACCAGAAATACGGTCAAGTAGAGGCTGAATGAGTCACTTCTGTGGAAAGAGTTTCAGATGACCACCATCTGCTGGCTGACTGGGAAACTGCAAGGAGAAAAAACACTTTTAGGTGTCATTGGTCCCCTTGATCTTGTCTGCACCCTATGAGTGAGGTCCTGGCCCTGTTTTGATAACTTAAGCTCGGAACTGTTAAAGACTTAGAACAAGTTGAAAGAAAAATAAAAGAGAAGATTTCTGGGAAGATGGTGGGCTAGAAAGACACAGGACTCTTTTCTCTCCCAGAAAAATAGCTAGAGGACAGGCAGAAACAGCCTGGAAATTTTTTTCTAGGGTTTAGGACACCAGGGCAAGGCTGGGCACTACCCAGAGGACAGAGGGGCAAAGGACAAGAATCCCAGCAGCAAAATTGTGAGTTAAAAGCTGCAGCTGCAAATGCCAACACCCTCCCCCACACTACATAAATTTTGGGATTTTCAGGCCTTAAGGTTTGTGGCTACAGACAAAGGGGTTCCCAAGGATCCACTTCTCCCAGAAAGGGGAGAGAAAGGGATACAGCCTAAGCCTGCTCAGCCTTTGACCCACAATTTGGTCTGCTGTGTCCCACAAGCCCTTTCAGGCAAGGTGGGGACATGCCATTGTTTTGCCTTGGGAGTCAGCAAGGGACTAAAGATATCCAACCCTCTCAATCTCCCTCTCTACTGACCAGGAGTGGTTGTTGAGGATGCAGAGGGGAGTGGAATTACTTCCTACCCAGGAAAAGGGAGGGGACTGCCAACAAAGGTTGGAGAACAGCCTCTGGGAAAGTTTGAATTATGAAGCTCTTAGCTTCCAGGCAGGAACCTCTGTCACATTGATCTGGTCCATGTTGCAGCTAACAATGACCAGGCTTTGAACTGAGAGGGTAGCCAAAGAATGCCATGGCTGGTACACCAAAGAACTGCACATGAGGAAATTAAAAGTAAGAGAAGCTTTTTCTGGCCTTTACAGCCTCCTTCCCCAAGGCCCTAGGAAGTGGGTCTGCAACCCATTACTGGGCCCAGGGCCCATATTTGAGCTACTAACAGAGACAGTCCTAAAGATCCAGAACAGGTTGAACCAAAAATCAAAGAACAGCAGTAACATACAGCCTCCCGCCACTAAAAACCTATGAAAGAGAGAGAAATCGAGCATCTGCATAAACTCACCACCTTAATCAGATGCCTAGACATCAGGAAAAAATTACAAGCCATACTAAGAAAATGGAAGAAATGGCCCAAGCAAAGTAATATATCAAAGCCCCAGATAAGACACAGGATTTGAGACAACTAATTAACAAGATGCACACAAAATTCCAAAATCAAATTAATGACTTGAAAGGCAATATGGCTAAAGAGATAAAGGATATCAAGAAGGCCATGAAAAGGCACAAAGAAGAATTTGAAAATCTGAATAAAAAAGTAACAGAGGGAAGTGGATGTGGCTCAAGTGATTGGGCTCACGTCTACTATATGGAGGGCCCCAGGTTCAATTCCCAGGGCCTCCTGGTGAAAAGCAAGCTGGCCTGTGTGGTGCAAAGAGCTGGCTGGCCCATGCAGTGTGGAGAGCTGGTACAACAAGATGATGCAATAAAAAGAGACACAGAGGAGAGACAATGAGAGACACAACAAAAACCAGGGAGCTAAGGTGGCTCAGGCGATTGAGTGCCCCTCTCCCATATCAGAAGGCCCCAGGATTGGTTCCCAGTGCCTCCTAAAGAGAATATGAGAAGAGAAGACAAGCAGACACAGAAGAACACGCAGCAGCTGGACACAGAAAGAAGACAGTGAGCACAAGAGGCCAGGGTGGAATAAATAAATAAATCTTAAAAAAAGGGGGGGGGGAGCAGAGCTCATGGGAATGAAAGACATGATAGGTAACATAAAAAACACATTACAGTGGTACCTTTGTACTTGTCGTTAATTGGTTCTAGGAGGCATGATGAGTACCAAAAATGGCAAGTAACCAAACAATTTTTTCCTGTAAAGAATAATGTAAATAAATTTAATGTGTTCCCAAACCAAAGACGATGCACATTTTACGGCAATATGTAAAAGATAGGGTTGTATATCATTACTTTACATGAGAAAGAAACCTAAAAATTAATAAATAGACTAAATAAAATAATAACTTTACTTTTACCTATACTGAGAAGAGTCCATGGCCTAATGGGATGGTGGGAGGAGAGTGGTGAGGA
>PVKH010031612.1:0-12297 GCA_004027955.1 Chaetophractus vellerosus
AAGGGGGGGGGGATATGTAATAAATAATAAATAAATCTTTAAAAAAAAAAAAAAGATGTGACTCACCTCATTCAGGACTGGTCTTAACCCTACTACTGGAGTCCTTTATAAGAGGATGAAATTCAGACAGAGAGAAAACCCCAGAAGCAAGAAGATGAAATCAATGAAACCCGGAAGAAAAGGGAGAGACCAGCAGACATGGCCATATGCCTTGCTATGTTACAGGGGAGCAAGGTTCACTGGCAGCCAGCACATGAAGGCAGGGTTTGCAGGAAGAAAGCATCGCCTTGATGATGCCTTGATTTGAACTTTTTCCCGAAAAGCCTCAAACTGTAAGCTAATAAATTCCCATTGTTTAAGCCAAACCATTTCTTCATATTTGCTTTGAGCAACCTGGGAAACTAAAACACCTTGAAACACTGAAATATCATGATTGAAGTCATATCCTAACATTTGTTTAAATAATTAGAGATTTTTTTATGAATATCAATACAAGATAACAGACAAGATAAATGTCTTGAAACAAGTGATGAATAAAACCTAACCAAAAAGACTAAATTATTTTAAAACCTGATTTTTAAAGTCTTAAAATTAAAAAAATAAATAAAAGCAAATGTCCCTTGTGCAATTACCTTATCTGTTAGAGAAAATAGTTTCTGCTTTCCAAAAATCTATCTTGAATTTTTAAAATAATTCTTCTAAAATTCTTATTCATCAAGAGCTACTAGTAAGATTTAATTCAACCTATTTGGGAAGTAGAGCCTCTACTGCATATCTAGCTCAAGGAGTGGTCAGAAAAGTAACATAGAATTAACCATCCTTTAAAAATCTATGTGTTTATTAAGGAATCATTTGATATTTTCATCACTACTTCAATTCTTGATAAATGTTCTATATATGTAGAGTATGTGTAAGTAGAAAAGTGTTGGAGAAGAGTGGGTTGGGGAGCATGAGAGACCATTCATTCAGATCCTGACTCCCTCACACACTCTCTATGTGATTTGGTAGAAGTTATTTAAGCTTTCTAACTTTCAATTTCATCGTCGTTAAAACAGAGCTAATATACTATTTCTGGAGTTGCTGACAGGATTAAATGGTGAAATGTATGAGTGCTTGGAATGCAGTAACATTCAATTAGTAGTAGGAGTCTTTTACATCATTTTGCCATCTGCATGTTGCTACTGATTACTGTATCAAATTCCCATGCATTACACATCTTTCATCCAACAGAAGGAATCCAGTGGGCCTGTGAATTAAAAAATAAAATAAAAACTGCAAGTAGTTGGACTCAGCATCCTGAACACCACGAGGAAATTGAAAGAAAATATTGTAAACGCCAGGATCAATCAATCAATCAATCAATGGGGTGGGCATGGGAAATGATACATTTAACCCTCTCTAGGTACATTTGCCCCCCGTATCTAAATTTGACATATATTATCTTGTAGGTGAGACTATATCACAGCAGCAGTCATAGTAATCATAGTAATTATAACAACTGTTACCATTTTTGATTGCCTTTCAGGGATCAGGCATTCTTTTTTCCTTATTTTATTTTTAAACAAGCTTTCTTGGTCTATTTATAGTTAATACTGGACCACAAGTATAACTTGAAACCTTGTTACTAAATCAGAGAATTTTCCAATACTCTTAACCTTTATGCTATAATTGTCAGAAGAATTATTTCTACAGACATTATTAATCTCACAAGAAATGATATCATTATTCCTTATACCAGTCAGTTGTCTTATTTTTTTAAGATTTATTTTTTATTTATTACATATCCCCACCTTTCTGCTTGTTCTTGCTGTGTTCATTTTTGCGGTCTTCTGTGTCTGCTTGTCTCCCCCCACTGCAGCAACCCGCCGAGTCAGCTCACTGCGCAGCAGCCTGCCCGCTCGTGACAGCTTGCCCTGCTCGCGGGGGCTTAACCTGCCTGTGGCGGCTTGCCTTCTCAAGGTGGTCTGCCTGCTCGAGGAAGCCTCAGGAACCGAACCCAGGGCCTCCTATGTGGCAAACCAGCGCCCTACCAATTGGGCTACAGCCGGCCCCAGTCTTTTAAACCTCATAAGAGAGGTTATATTTTATATTTATCTGTTAGTGACTATATCAGTAAGTATTGTCCAGAGAAACAGAACCAACAGGATAAATGTATGTGTGAATACACACACACTCTCACTTGCATATATACAAACACACACACATATTTAAAGACAGACATATTTATTATAAGATTTATTATAAGGAATTGGCTCACAGGATTATGGGGCTGCTAACTTTTCCATAGGGCAGATGACAGCCTAGAAATTCCATTGAGAATAATGTTAAAGTCTTGAATCTGAATTCCTTGGGCTAGCAACTAAGTATGAGGAGTACAGGTTTGAGGCAGAATTCATCCTTCTTCCCAGAACCCTTAGTTCTTTGCATTTAAGGTCTCCAACTGATTGGAAGGTAATCTCTTATTTAAAGTCAACCAATTTTAGATGCTGTCCCATCTACAAAATATCTCCACAGTAATACCTAGATAAGTGATGATCAAATACCTGGACACCATAACTTAGCCAAGTTGGCACATAAAATTTATTATCGAGGTTACCATTTCCAATGCTCATCATTCCTTTCTGAAAATTTGAGTTTCCATCTGGTATCATTTCCCTTGACCCTGGAGAACTTTGTTTAGCATTTCTTGTAACACAAGTTTGCTCTCAATAAATTCTCATCGTTTCCTTTTACCTGATATTGTCTTTATTTTGCCTCCACTTATAAAAGATATTTTCACTGGATAGAAAAGTCTAGGTTGACAGGTTATTTTCCCCCTTTTAAACAATGTATTCCATGTCTCATGACACCATTGTTTCTGAAGAGAAATTTGTGGTCATTTGAATTTAAAATTGTTGTATCTCTGTTTGTAATGTCTTTTTACCTACTGTTTTCAATATTGTCTCTTTATCTTCTTTTTTTTCATGTGTTTGACTATGTATGATTTTCCTCATATTTATCCTTTGTGGACTTTGCTGAGCTTCCTGAATCTGTAATATTATGCCTTTCAATAAATTTGGTAAATGTTCATCCTCTATATACTCAAATTGCACATATGTCATATTGTCCCCACATCTCCTTGAAGTGCTGTATATTTTCTAAAATATTTTTCTCTTCTCAATGTAGAATTGCTATTGATCTACATTTAAGTTCACTGACTCTTCTCTTTGTCATTTCCATTCTACTTTTACACCCAGCTGGTGAATTTTTAATTCCATATATTTTATTTTCTATTTTAGAATATCCCCTTTCCTTGTTTCCATTTATCTGCAGAAATTTCTTATATTTTTAACTCATTCTTAGCATATTTCCCTTTAATTTATTGATTATATTTATAACAGCTTCTTTAAAATCTTTGTTTGCTAACTCCAATATTGGGCTCATCTCAGACTTCTTTCCTATCAATTGTCTTTTCTCTTGAAAATAGGTTCTACTTTTGTGATAATGATGTGAATAATTTAGTGTTGTATCCTGGACAATGAACTTTTGTTGTGCACATGCTGAATTTTCTTATATTCTTCAGAAGAATATTGACTTTTTTTGTCTTTTTTACAGGCAATTAACTTGATTGGACTTCAACTACACACTCTTTATATTGCAGCAGCTCCAAACCCAGTTCCTGGTATCTGTATACTTTATTCTCTCTCCAGTGCCTCTGTATTATTTTTGTTGTCATTGTTTGTTTTATTGCTTTGCTTTATTTTGTGTTGTATTTTGTCCTAATTTAATGTTATCTCTATGAAGTTCCTATCCAATGGGAGCTCAATCAGTCCCCCCCAAAAAATGTAAATCTGCCCAATTTATTTTTTTATGTCTGAGTGCAAAGCTCTACATTTACCTCACAGTACGGTTTTGACTTACTTCTACATGCTCATTCATTGTAACTGTTTTACAACATTTATTATAATGCATAGATCTATCAATAAAATACCTAGCTGTATATTGAATGTATTAGGTAATTTGGAATATTCTTTTTGACATTCTTTTGGCATTCTTTCCACTTGTGCAATAACCTTTAATTCTTGTCATTGCCAAAATTGTTGACAGAAAATTAATGGTAATGTAGATATAAGATATCATTCCAGACTTCCTTATAGGTTGTCACTGATTCTTGAAGCATTATTTAAGTAATGCTGCAAAACCAATAGGTATACATCCTATTGAGTTAATATTTTCCATATTATAATGGCTCACATTTGCAGCCTTTTCTAAAGCATTGTCTTTGGCTGACAGGTAATCCCCTCCCCCTGACCTTCTTTAGTCAATGCTTCAATAACATGAAGCCATAGCAGATCTGCCCCCATAATGGAGTTTGAAGTATTGGTGAGCTCATACTCCAGACCTCACCATGGAATTAAGCTGAGGTTAGGCTTCCCTGAGACACATTTCTGCCTGCCATCTTCCTCTACTATATCCTATTTTCTTACCATCTTATGGATTTCATCAAAAACCACTTCTTAAATTAACCCCTAGCACAATAACTTACCTCATAGGCTCTGCTTTTGGAGAAACCAAACAAAATTAACCCCTGTTAGTGC
Organism: Chaetophractus vellerosus; assembly: GCA_004027955.1. Classification (NCBI taxonomy): domain Eukaryota; kingdom Metazoa; phylum Chordata; class Mammalia; order Cingulata; family Chlamyphoridae; genus Chaetophractus; species Chaetophractus vellerosus. Next base: position 4,578 of record PVKH010031612.1, read on the forward strand.
TAATCTTTGTTTGTTTTTGCATTTGCCTGTCCTTTCTCTTTCCTGTCAGGAAAAGTTTAGAGATAAATATGGGAAACACCTGCATATTAATCAAACAAAAAGCAACTTTCTTGCCTTCTTAGATTGGAAAACTGAAAACTTCCTTATCTAGAATCTTTTTTCACTTGGGGTCTATAGATTACTAAGGTTCCACTAAGCAAATCCATCTACATGGATGTTAGAAGGCAGAAAGTTTTCCCTAAGTCAATGGTATGTTGGCTTTTCTGAGTAGTACTGTTGTGAAACATTTAATACTTTTGCAACCATTTTAGCAGAAGTTCTTTTTTCCTTTTCTGATCTTTCCCTTGTCCTGTATAGGTCCTTTGGGGCGGGCAGTGGTAACAGCAGGATTTTGTCTGGAATAATCACATGGCAGTTGGACTTTTTCTCATATCTATATTACTCTTGAAAATGTATCTTGCCAACTTGGTTCCCTGATTCTCCTGAAAATTCTGTCAGGTAACTCATGCTTTCAATAAATCTTTATCTGAAAAACTAGCTAGAATGGAATCAGTTGTCTGCAAGTAAAACCACTAAACAACAAGGCAATTTGGAACAAAAGTGGTTGCCAGCAACAGAGCAGAAAAACAAGAAATGAATAAAATTATTTTTCTGACTCAATTGGATTTAAAGACAGGATTCAGTTAACAGAGTTTGGAACTATTATCCAATAACACTAAAGAAACAGTTATTTAATCTAATTTAATTCAAACTACAGCACATAGAATTAAATGACTTTTTAAAAGGCTCTGGCAGACTGAGTGGCTATTGTTACAGACTACTAAAGGCAACACAAAGAATTTAAAAATCATGAAGAGGGAGACCATTTCTAACTAGACTGAATTCAATATACAGGCCCAAGCAGTAGGATTCTATATCTTGCCTGGATGGTTGGCTGATGCTTTTCTGGATAACTAGTATAAATGAAATTGAGGTTCCAAAATTCTTTGGAAGGTACGAAGATTAAGTGATATTGGGTTGCTGGAGTAGTTTTATCCTGAACAACCCACTGAAACAGCCCTTCAGGAGATGTTTCTTCAGAGGGTCATTAAGAATTAATTTGGTGAGGTTATTGTGGTGTTTTATAAAGCACTAGGTTAGCTGTCCAGTGTAGAATGAAGGTAGGAGATGTTGTCATTAAAATGAGCTCTATGAAACTCCTGGGATCCAGGGATCATGCCAAATAACAGCATTTGACTATCAGAGCAAGGTGGGTGACTGTACCATAATAAGCAGCAAGGACAGCAAATCAGAATTGTTTGACATGCAGACATGTTTGACGGCACCTAAGGGAAGCCCATATCCCATTATTTCAGTAAATATAAAAACTTCTAGTTCTGGTGAACAAGATTTGATATGAGCCACTAAAACAGATCTCTAGAGCTTCTAAGTCAGTTCATAGATCCAGAGCTCCTTGAATAAAGAGTATGGGTACCCTTGAGAAAGAGTTTTACAGGAACATCACAAGTCTTGGCTATAAGTTTTCCATCTTTCACAAAAGAACTTGCTGGTATTAACCAAAGTAGCTCTGCATTGAAGAGAGGAAAATTCCTAGACTTTTCAGGAATTATTTGACATAGACTCTATTAGTTTCCTACTGTTGCTGTAACAAATTACCACAACTTTACTGACTTAAACAACATGAACTTATCTTACAATTCTGGATATAGGAAGTCTGAAATGAGTCTCACTGGGTTAAAATCAAGTGGTCAGCAAGGCTGCCTTCATTTCTGGTGGCTCTGGGGAAGAATCCATTCTGGTGTCTTTCCAGCTTCTAGAGACCACCTGCCTTCCTTGGCTCCTGGCTCACTTCCATCTTCAAAGCCAGCAACAGCTGGTTAAATCTTTCTCAAAGTATATCACTTTGACACACTCTTCTGCTTTCCTCTTCTATGTAGAAGGAAACTTGTGATTTTAAAGGCTCACCTGGATAATCCAGGAGAATCTTCCAATCTCAAACTCACCTGATTAGCAAACTGAATTCCACCTGCAACCTTAATTCCTTAACACATTCATAGGTCAAGGGAGTAGGATGTGGCATCTTTAGAGAGCCATTATCCTGCCCACAACAGCCTCTAAAGTAAAAATTAATTTCTGGCCACATAGGATACTATGGTGATACAGCAGTGAAAGTGGAAATTTATGAGAGTCAAGCAGCAAATGTTTGGCCTGAGATGTTTTCACAGTAATCTTAACATTCTGGCAACATTATCACATTGGTTCCCTCACCCATGAAGTAAAGGTTATTAGGAAATAAAAAAAAACAAGTAAAGGCTTCTGAAATTTCCCTTCTTTGCCAAGTAATAAAATAAAACAATGTCCCATTTCAAGGAGCATAGCAAAGATTAGGGCCAAAATCAAACACTTGAAAGATGACTAGGTGAAAATACCTATTGTGGCCCTCATTAACATGTCTGATTGGCCTGTGGGAATTGCATAGTTTCTTGCAGGTCCTGTTCCAAATGTATTCACTTAGCTGAAGCAAATTAACATCCAACGGCTCATTTAAATATACACACACCAAAAAAATTCTGGAACTGTACAACACAAACAGTGAACCCTAAGTTAAACCATGCACTATAGTTTTTCATACAATTATAAAAATGTGCTTTTATCAATTGTAACAAACGTACCACACTAATACTAATAGGGTGGCTGTTTTAGTTTGCTAAAGGCTGCCAATGCAAAGTACCAGAAAAGGATTGGCTTTTATAATGCGGATTTATAGAATGAAAACAAAGTTCCAAGGCTATGAAAATGTCCAAATAAGGCATCATCAAGAGATGCTGTCTCACCAGTTGCAGCTGTGGGCAATCAGGCACAAGGCAGAATCATTTAAAGAAGCTTTCTCTCAGAGCTCAGCTGTGGGCAATAAAGCATATGGCAGGGCATAAATGGCAGTCTGCTCATCTCTCCCCTCTCCTCTGGGAATGTAGCTCTGCTTTGGGCTACTCCATCTGATTCTAGCCTCTGGCCTCTCTCTCAGCCTCTCAGGGTTTCACTGTCTTTCTGTAGCTGTAGGTAATCCTGGAGTCCTCTCTCACATGTCAAGGTAAAATGGTACCTCTCTTTCTTTGTGTTCCATTTATATAAGACTTCAGTAAAAGGATAAGGACCCACCCTGGGTCCTGCAATCTAATCAAAGGCCCCTAACTGGATCAATCTATTCAAAAGTGATCTATTCAAACATTCCTTTGAATCTAACCAAAAAGTCCCACATGTAGTAAGTTCAAACACATAGGACTAGGTTAGTTTAAGAGCATAAGTTTCTGGGATCCCCAAAAGATTCAAACCAGCACATTGGTATATGAGAATCCTGTATGTTTTTCATGATTGTTCTGTAATCCCATAACTTCTCTAAGAAAAAAAGTAGATAAGAAACAAAAAAACATATATATGCAAACACACACATATTTTAATTATGGTTACATACATTATAATTGACATTTATTATAATAATATATAGGATATATACACATAGTTTCTCCTTTCTATGGTGCTAGTAAGTGTTAGTTTAGTCCAGAGGTCACTGGATATCAAAACAGGATTGTAGGGGTGGGTCTTCCACAAATTTCTTTTCTTGTATATTTACTATCCATTTCAATTAGGAGTCTTAAATCCAAAGCAAAGTGATCCCTTAGAATTCTGAAGATGCTGTATATATATTAAGTCAATTTAGTTCTCTATGCTAGCTATAGATGAAGGTGCACCTTCCTCAGTTGTCTCTTTCACCACAGTTCTAGGAGGCTCTTGGAGGTGAGGTATGGAGAATTCCCACCCTTCATCAAATATTCTGGTGACTTGGAGTTATGTGCCCCAGAAAAACATGTTCTTTCAATCCATTCCATTATAAATAGGACCGTTTGATGAGGTTACTACAGTTATGGTATGTCCCAGCTGAATTAGGATGAGTCTTAATCCTATTACTGGATGCCTTACAGAGAAGGCCACAGAGAGACAAGCCATTTAGGGAGCAGATAGAAGCTGGAAGTCAACAGAACTGGGAAGAGAAAGGAGCACAAGCTAACATGTGCATTGCCAAGTGATGGAAAAGCTTAGAAACCCTAAAGATTTCCAGACAGACAGAAGATATGGACCCTGGGAAGAAGCAAGCCTTCTAGCTTCTGAAACCATGAGCCAATAAATTCCTGTTGTAAAGCCAATTATACAGTATTTGTTTTAACAACTGGAAAACTAGCACACATATTTTAACTTCCTGCCATATAACATATTTGAAACAAAACCATTTTACAACTAATATAAACTAATCATTTGGCTTCATAGCTTGGGCTACTGAGGTGAACAACTCATGATGAAATGATGTGAGCATTTTCCCCAGAACTTTTATTAAAACAAGCCCAGCAATGAAATTAAGGAACATTTGCCAATAGTTTGCTTATAACTGTTCTACATTGCGTGGATCAGCAATGAAAGCAACAGTAAACTTATAAGGCAATCCCTAGTAATGTGATACAACAGTTTAATTTAATCATATTTTTAGCTGTTAGTAATACAACTTTTATGGTATCATATAAGCAAAAACTCGATGACAAAGAGAAAGCAGATTGTTAGAAGTCATATTTAATATCTTCCTGGGACTAAAATAAAGTAACACGGAGGGCGTCGGCTCATTGTTTCCCAAAACATTAACTGTTAGAGATGTTTACCAAAAGAGTTGTCTTTCTTGAATCCTGAAGTTGTCAAAAACATAAACCTCAACGATGATAATATAATATTGTTACAGAGATAGTTTTTAGAGATATCTTTGTAAAACTTTTGAATGTTTAAGATAAATATTCCAGTTTTTTTTTCACTTCACATTGTTTCTCTTTTCCCATAAGCTTCTTACAGATGCTAAAATGATTGAGATGTACTCTTTAAAAAAAGTTTAATTTCATAAGAGGCAGAATCATGAGAATCATGATGTAACTCACACACTAATTACAAACAGCTGGGAGAGGACAGCAGGATATTACAACACCCTCCCAACTTGTGACAACCATTCCAATTGCATCTAGAAGCCTTTAAACAAACAATCTACACATACAAAGACAAGCTTAAATTTTGCAACCTTATTTTGGTGGCATTATGGATTACAATTATATTTCTTTAATAAAATACATGAAGCCAGTGACACTTTGCTTTTGTTTACTTTACTTACCTGGGCATGAAATAAACTTTTGGTAATATAAGTTGTATGTAGCCTAGAGAAGCACATATTATGCTGTCAAAGAGAATTAAGATAGATGAGAACTCATCCTGGCTTCTGAGTTCTACTTTCATCACTCATAGTAGCCAGAGGGATAAAATTTAATGTTATTACCAAGGACTATTCCAATTTTTATATTGTTTGTTGGTACTTTTCCCTTAACCCCTATTGTCACTATTGAGCCCCAAGCATCAGATTGAATAACAGGAGTTCTGAATCTGCCATGAGGAAACTATAAATGACTGGTTGTCTCTAGCCAGATGCAGGGCCCAGAACAATTCAACTCTATGGAGGACATAGGTTAAAAGGGCCTGAAAGCAAGTTTGGAAGATAGAGAAAATTCACTATAATAGAACAGAAAGCCAGAAATCAAGTGGAAAGATTGCTTGGCAATAGAGATTATATTTATAGAATAGTTATAAGCATATGCATTTCAAGTCTTTTGATTTTTAGCACCAAATGGCTGAGCCTCTGCTTTTTCCTCTGTTTCCCATTACTATCATATAATAGTAAAATAGTGCCTCCTTCATCACTCCAAAACTGAACATTTAGCCTGAGAAAATAGTCTCCAAGGATTACTTTAGCCAAGTTGAGAAGTGAGAAGCTCCTTCTGAATTTGGAATTTGATAAGTCACTTAACATTCAAAGTCTCAGTTTCTTCATTTGAACTAATAATATCTAAGCATTAATTGGGGTTAAAATAATGTTTAGCCTCTCTTTAGCACAGTGCCTAATATATAATCCAGACTCAGTAAGTGGTAACTATTTTTTATCACCCTCATGTATACTTTTATGAAAACAATGGCACTCCTGAAGGTATAGGAGGAATATCCTTAGTGAAAACTCCTGTAATGGCTTGGAGCTATGTACCCCAGAAAAATATGTTCTTGATCTTTATTCATTCTTGTGTGGAAGAAACCACTGTAAATAAAACTTTTTGATAAGGTTGCTTCAGTTAGTGTGGCCCAACAAATCAGGATGGGTCTTAATTCTATTACTGGAGTCCTTTATATCAGAATGAAATTCAGACACTCTGAGAAAAAGTCACAGGATGCTGACAAGTGCATTGCCATGTGACAGAAAAGCCAAGGACCCAGGATCACAGGCAGCCAGCCCAAGAATGCCACAGTCTTCAGGAGAAAGCATCATTTTGAGGATGTTTTGATTTTTGGACATCTCCTAGCCTCAAAACCATGAGCCAATAGATTCCCACTGTTTAAGTCAACCCATTACTTGGTTTTCACATCCCTCTAATCAGATTTATTATGACTCCCCTTTTACATTTACTCGTTTCAATCATTCTATCCTATAGTAAATACCAAGCTGCAGTTACACTGCAAAAGACAAAAATGACAAGAAAGATCAATCCTCTAAATGGCATTACTCACACTTTGTCTATACCAAAAACTCTTCTTGAGATGATAGGAGAATCCAGTTTGCTATCTTTCTTCAGAAGGTTTTGAATTCTTCAACTGTCTGTTTAGATGGACCTGTGAGGACAGAGTCTTTCAGGGTATGAATTATTTTGTCTGGTAATGATTTTTGGAAAAGGTCCAAAGGTCAAGCCCAGTGTGATGGTTAGGCTAATGGGTCAACTCAGACAGGTAATATTGTCCAGTTGTTTGGTCATGCAAGCACTGGGCTAATTGTAATACAAGGACATTTATGGACTTTAGTCATTAATGCATTAATGCAGTAGTCATTACTGCATAGATGGCTGATTACATCTATGATCAACAGGGAGATTACTGTCAGCAATGAGGGACATTTTATCCAAACAGTTGAATACCTTAAAAGGGGAAGTGATTTCAGCATTGAGAGAGAGTTTCCCAGCTCGTTTTTGTACAGCCAACCTCTCCAGGAAACTCATCAAGGACCTTCATTGGACTTTTATCGGAGCCCTTGGTTTGCAGCCTGCCTGAGGAACCTGGACTTGTGCATCCCCACGGTCATATGAAAGAATCTTATAAAATCTCATATTATTTACAGATAGCTCCTATTGATTCTGTTTCCCTAGAGAACCCTGACTAACCTATCTGGTGAGTGTCAGTACAAGGGAGCTTAATAATGGAGAAGGGATGAGTTTAAGGCAGAGAACCCCAGGCCTCAGAAACCGTTATTGATCACTCCCTTTGGTTGGTACTCTCTAGGCAACTCTTATACTGAAAAATCCACTGTTTTAAATGCATAGAGGGGGCCAGCTGTATAGCCCAGTTGGTAGGGCACCAGTTTACCACATGGAAGGCCCCAGGTTCGGTTCCCGGGCCTCCTCGAATGGGCGGACTGCCTCGAGAAGGCAAGCCAATGTGGGCGGGGGATGCTGTGTGTGGGCAGGGCACACTGCCGTGGGCAAAGGCAAGTCCCCATGAGCAAGGGATAGCCCCCACGAGCAGGCAGGCTGATGCGCTGGTGAGCTGACTCGGCAGGTTGCTCCAGCAGGGGGAGACAAGCAGACACAGAGGAACACAGAGA
>PVKH010031613.1:0-12297 GCA_004027955.1 Chaetophractus vellerosus
CCCCCCCCCCCCCCCAACCCCTGGTCTCTCCCATCTTCCTGCTTTCAAGCTTTTGCTTCTCTTGAATTTCAATCACTCTTGTTAAGTGTTTTCTCAATTGCCCTACCATTTTCAGGTTTATGATACCTAAATTGTGCCATTGTCTCTAATGTTGCTTTTGCTTTTGGTTTCTTAAATAAAATATGGAAACTCAAGTGGAAGTACAAGTATGCCAAATCACAGTAGGCCAAAGTGAGGAAATGTTCAGCTGCTTTAAAAAATCTTTGGTCTGAACTAACTGAATGCCACCTAGGATATAATGTCCATAAGAAACAATGAATACGCAGATGGTACTACCTTAGGGATGTTGGGAAGAATACCATCCCTGAGTGAGCACTGGACTCCCTCAGGGTACTGTGTGATCCCGTAGCTGTGGGACTGCGTGGGATGGGTTTGGAGCTGAGCTCAGTGATCTCTAAACTGTTGAACCTCATATACCCCATCTTACCCCACCTTGCTCATCTACAATTCTTGCACAACTGTCTTATACAAATAGAGCCCTTTCCTTTCCCCAGTGGGCGCCTGCCTTGTACATTCACTGTCAGTGCTGCCTCACAGGATCCTCTATCCCAAGAAATGCTTTCTGTCTCTGGTTCTCTAACACTTATTTAGCATCACTCATATCCCTAATGTTAATGGCTGACTGGAAGAGCCAGAGAAAGGCCCAAGACAACTTAGCATCAGACATATAAAAACAAATCTGAACCTAGGATTGTAGCAGCTTTCTCTTCCACGTAGCAATAAACAGAAAGATGTGAGTAGCAACCTGAGAAGGAGGCGGAATATTTTTATTGTGTTTTCAGTGATGTTCCAGACAGACTTATCTGAATTGGGACCGTGGGCCCTCCTACATGTGATCTGGATTTCAGAATCGTAATACATATTTTCTTGCACCAGAGAGAAAGTGGGAAGGGGCAGGATCAAGCAAAGACCTTTATAAGTGCTAAATACAGGTCCCAGAAAAGTCAGTGGATTTGGCATGTGCAAGACCACAGCATTATCCAGGCATCCATGGGAACATGGGCCCTATGGTGTCGTAGACGTGGTGGTGAAGCAGCTTTCACCTTAAACAGATGTGATCCCTGAGAGTGTAGCTCTACTCCTGCAGGATTAGGTGGAGCCAGCCTTGTGTGCTTCTGCACACACAGGCAGAAAGGAGCAGAACATCTGTCATTTGTATTTTCAGATCAGTCTGCAGTACTGCTCACATTAGGGAAATTGAGGTAATTTAATGCTTTTATCAGTCTCCAATTTTAAAAGTAAAGAGATTACATTTTATTTTATGGTCAAGAGTGTTCTAGTAATCTACTGGCTTTCAAATAACAGGGCTAGTGTGCTTTCAAAAGAGTTAAGACCTAGAAGAAAAGCAAAAACAAAACAAGACCTAAAACAAGTGTCTTTTTTCCACATCAGAATTTGTTCAGTTAAACAAGCGAACACATCCTTTTCCCAGCCTCCATATTTCCTCCTGCTGTTCCTCACATCACTGGTTGAGAAAGTACTTCTACATATATATGGTAAATATTTTCCAATTTCTCACACAATGGCATCTATGGAAATTAAGTAGAAAAAGGTAGCAGATGGGTGGGTGGAGTAGTAAAATTTTAAAAGTTATTTTATATTATCTAGGATTTCATGCAGTTTATATTGCTTTAATTTTTTAAATTTCTATTAAATGCATAGTAGCCTTCTAGTTTTCTTTTTACATCATCCCTTCATACTACTCAAACTTTAAAGCTCCACAGTCTTAAGAAGGCCATCCTAAATCTTTTAGCAAGTCCAGAGGTAGACAAATTAGTATGACTTTTCATACTCTCAGAAGAAATAGACCATCTATTCATGCAATTAAACTGAATGATTGTCTATTTTATTACTTTAAATATCGTTGGATATGACATGGGATGCCATGTTTATTTGTTACTTTTGAGGTTTTCTTATCATCTTTGCTGAAAACTGGGTGGTTAGTTGGGTTTGGGCTGTAACACAGAGCATTGTTCAAGGCTCCCTGCCCTCTGTCCTTTACTGATGCCCCAGCTCCCTTACCTGTTAGTCCAAATGCCCTTATTAGTTCAAGGTAGGAGTACATTTTGTTGTTATCATCGTCAAAGAATGCCAATTGTTCTTGTTCTGGTGTCTCTTCTCCTAGAAGACTCTCTATTTCATTGTAAGTTAAATAGCCATTTGCATTGCTGTCTGCACCATAAAAAAAGACTTGCAAGTCTATGGAAATAAAACATTTTGTGTTCAACTTGAGTTTTGAGTGTTAACGCATTATCTATCACCCCTCAAAATAGCACTTTGTTCTTATCGGGCCAATCTTTCTGTTCATCACATATACCTAGGTGATTCTTCCCTCCCTCCTTGGCTTTTGCTATATGTCTGTTTACCAATTTCATTGTTCTTTAAACTTTTAAAAAATTATTTTTATTATTTTTATTAGAGAGGTTGTATGTTTATAGAAAAATCATGCAGAAAATACATAGTTACCATGCCCTTCCCCATTATTAATACCTGTATTAGTGTGGTATATTATAACTGATGATGAAACAATATTATTATATATTAATATAATAGTATAATATATTGTTATAATTGTACTATTACCCATAGCCCATGGTTTTCATTAAGTTTTCTGTTTGTGTTGTACAGTACTACTTTTTTTAAAAATTCTAATAACATATGTACAACTTAAAATTACCTTTCTTTCAACACCCAGTTTGTCTTATCTCCTCTCTTAAGTCTATTCTGAATTATCTGATCATTTCCTTTAATAATTACCTTTCTGTTATCTATAAGCTCATGTTTTTATATGGAACCATAAACTCAGTGTTTCTGTTTTCTATTTATCTGATTTATCAATAGAAGCATTTTAATGGAATAGTCACTTTCCCTTATACTGTAGTTTTTTGATAAACTCATTGGATTTTCTTTGTCTCTTACTAAAAACATTCATCTGGCTCAGATGTAATGGTCTTTTTATTCCCAGTCTTTGACTTAACCTTGCTTGCATCTACTTCCTAACCACCTATTTTTCTAACATTTTTTACTTGTATATAAAAAGATGCCTATTTTTTTTGCTGTCAGTTCTGAACACACTGATGCCCGAAGCTGGATATCATCTATAAAGTTTATTTTAATTTACACATAATCTCATCTGTTTTTCTTCCATTTATGACATCAGTAAATACTGCCCCTTTGTTAGTATTCTTATCCTCCCGATCTCACTGCTCTAAATACCGCCTTTATTAAAACACAAACAAACATTGTTTTCTGCATTTGTAAAGTGCCAGGCACTGTATATGACACTGGACATGCAAGGATGAAGAAGCCATAGTCTCTGACTTCTAAGAGACAAAACCAGCAAGTAAGCAGCTCCAATTAGCAATTATGTATTATATATAATGTAATATATGTATAGACAATGTCCATCGCCACATAGAGAAGAGTGATGGAAGTCACCACCTGGGATTATTTTAGTTGAATCATAAAGGATGAATAGAAGTTTGCCAGACAGAGAAATAGATGGAGGTAATTTTAGGAAGGCATGACCCTATGGTCAAAAGCATTGAGCTATAGAAAAATTTGGCACATTAAGAAACTGTAAGTAGTTTAGTCTGATAGGAGTGTAAATGGTAAGTAAGAAATTACCACCATTCTAAGAAAAAAACTATTTTCTAACTGACATCAAGCCTTCCCCTTGGATCTTCAATTTATCACTGCCAGACACTCTGCACTGCATTAGCTACTCAGGAACTGTCCCCAGGAGACCCATTCATGTACCTGTGTGCTCACTACCTGATCATATGGTACAATGTTTGAAACTGTTGGTTTCGTGCTTCTTTTATTACAGATTATTTGGCATAATAGCAAGGCCATTATAACAAGCTAAATTGTAGATAAAGAGAGAAATAACACTGTTTCCTTAGGCTTATTTTTATTTAGTTTAGGAAATCTGCAAATAATATGCCCACCTTCTTCTTAGACACTTGGAAGAAAAATGAGAGTTTTTTACATTTTATATTATGAAAGAGTATATTGCGAGCTTTGCACAAAGCAACAATGTATTAACTAGTTTTTTTACTTAGCATAATAAAGAAAAATAAATGCCTAAGAATATTGACTGACAGAATAACAATGACAGAATAAAGATTATGATTACCTAGGTGGTCATGGAATGAACTAGAGTACATTGATTACAGCATAATGTTGTCTTTGGCAGAAAAAAGAGAAATTACTATAGTAAAAACAGTAAATAAGAAATATCATAACTGAATATTATGTATTTTAATTTTACAGATTTAAAAACCTAGCCATACACATTATCAAATCAGCAAATATTTTTTCTTCTTACCATTTTTCATTTTGCTTTAGCAGTTGTTATTCTATCTTTATTAATTTCCATTACACAAAAGCACACATGCCAAACACCAAACCCAGGTCCCAGAATCATATCAAATGTGGCTTTCTAAACCTTCCTAGAAGTGTGGAAGAAGATAAGCAAACCTCTCTGCAGGATAGCTGAAGGAACCAAGTGTGGTATGGAATGCCAACATTGCCAGTGACTGTTAATTCAATAGTTTGCTCTCTTCTCGGATTCAGTATCTTTTCTCTGCCTACCAGTTAAGAGAAACAAAGTGATAAAATCAGGCAAATTTTTGGGCTTGTGTGTGGAACTCCTGTTGTATTGTTAGAACCCCTTTTTATCAGGTTTGATTAGATTTTTCTAGTCCATATCTTTGCACTTGGCAATAACCAGCCGCCTTTTCTTTGGGGATGAAGGAAAATAAAACTTTATTTCCTTGGTCCTGATCTATTCTTGGAAAGAAAGTGGGACCAGAGACAGGGAAGCAAACAGTCTTAAGTTTCCTTCCACTTGAGCCAGATAATGGCATAATCTTCTAATAGATTGGAAACGCCAAGAATAGATATAGATAGTTTGAATTATGTTTGGTTCCATATTAAGCCCAGGTCTGCATTTATACGAGGGCTGAAACAATAAGAGTTAGGCAGATCTGGGTGTTTAACAGCAGAGCTGGCCGAGCAACAGTTGCTGGGGAGTGAGAATTTAGACTGGCTTTCATGGCAATGCAATGAAAAGTAATTTGAATACTAACTCCACGAGAATCTTAGTTACCTTCTTCCTCTGTTACTCCTCTCTCTAGGAGTTTTGTTCAAGTGCCTTTGACTAAGAGGAATAAAAAGCTCCAAATCAAGTCAGTCGTATTCTTCTGAAAAAGAGGCATAAACCCACACTACTATATGTAAATAATCATTAAATAAAAAAGCAAATAAGTACCACTGCCTTCTTTTACACTAGCTCTGTAAAAAACTTGAGTTAAATTATTCACAGAGTGATGTCTGCCCTATTCTGTGCCACTATTTCCTGCTTAGGGTGATAGATACTTGGACAAGTTTTATTGAACGTTACACCTTAATATATGCTTCTGTTTAGGGAGTTTTGACTACTGACCTTTAAAGTCCTTCCAAATACTGGGTGGACAGTCTGACACATTAGCATCATATTTCCATGGTGATGTTAAACAAAACCATTGACCTTTACTTCCTCCCCCTTCACAGTCATCATCTCCATGCCAAATCTGAGGTTTTTCATACTCTGACCATAGCCTCCTCTCATTCTGGTATCCTTATGATTACATTTTTGTATGTCTAATTCCATAACTCTTCTATTTTTTCTTTCAATCTGTTATATACTTTCTGGATGTATTTTCTTTGATAATCCGTCTGGGTCTTTGCTTCCTAACAGTTCTATTTTCTTGCACCCAAAAATCTCTTAGCTCTATTTTTCTGCTGCAAATCATGTTTCAAAAGTCCAGTCCTGAATCACTCAGCAATAATGGCAGAAAACACACAGCGATATGGATTGGTGCTACTCCAAACTCAAGGTCTTCATTTCAGGCAGATTCTCACTGACTCCTACTCATTGTATTTGTTCCTTTTCAGTTTCCTCTCTTGTTCTTGGTAACTATTTCAATCCTTCGTCATTTTTTCCTAAGGACTTTTAATTCATCAATTTATCTCCATCACTTTCACCAGATGATCGTGCTATTGTTTTACTGAAAAAAACAAAGCCAACTAAGCAAGGGGACCTTCACCATCCTGCCACTTCTCACTTATTTGTATCCACATCTATGCTTTTCTTCCTTTGTATAGTTTCACTGAGAAAAATAAAAACATGACAAAATAAACAATAACGAGAGACACATACATTTCCTCCTATGGTCTAAATATATTACTATCTAGATTCCACTTTGGACTTGCTCATTTTTATAGTGGCATCAAGATATCTAAGTGGAAATATCTAGGAGGCAGTTGGATATACTGGTCTTTTATCCAGGAAAGAAAGTCTGGCTGGAAATACATGTTTGGGATTCATCAGCAAATAAATACTAAATAAAATATGATGGAAGAGTGTCTGGTACATAGCACACACTCAATAATATCAATAGTTTCTTGTCGCCACCCCCCTAATCTCTTCCTCTTCCTCATTTCTCTCTTAATTCATGACCCAAGCATAATAAAATCACCCAAGCTAGTAAACCCTGGGATCATATTGGACTCCTTCCTTGCTCTCTAACTCCAACTATTAACAAAGTTCTGCTAATGTACCCACTAGTGAGTCTCTACTCATTTGCCATTGCCTTAGTTCAGATGGTTATCATCTTTTACCCGGATTACTGCCACAGCTTCTTTATTATTCTCCCTGCTTCCAGACTTCCTTTCCCACAATCTATTTTCATTTTACTTCTGGTATAATCTGTCTAACCATGCAAATTGGATCATGTTTCTTCTTATTACTCAAAGCCTTTAAGTAGTTCCCTATTCACAGTAAAATAAAACCCAGACTCTATCATGGCATGGAAACCTGTTCATTAGTAACAATATCCCTAAAGTTTTTCTTGCCACATACTGTACCTTCCCACCAGCCAAATAAAATATCTTGCAATTTCTCCTATATATTATACATTCTTTAATGAATAGAAGCTTTAGTATTTACTTCTTTAGTTCTGGTGATCCTATCACCTTCCATCTCTTTCCTGACCTTTCCCTATCTTGCATTCATGCTTTGCTTGGTTAACTATTTCTTTTACAAATCTCAGCTCTGTTATTATTTTACAAAAAAAGACTTCTCAGTCTGGGTGATATCCCCTCAATTTCTGGGTTTTCTGTGCTCACTGCTCTCTTAAATTCGTCACAATCATTCACATATTAGCTTTTCTACTAAAAACACTGTTAGTAACTTTTAATGCTGTATTCCCAGTACTTAGCGCAGACCAGAGATAGAGGAAGCATATATAAAATATCTGTGGAATTAATGAAAAGAGCTTTCTAGTTCTATGCTGTCTCACTGCTTCCATATTAGTATAGGTTAAGATTTGGGATGAGAATTTGGGGTAAGAATAGGGTTAAACTTAGGCTTAATGAGACGAAATATAATTCAATGTTACCTTTTAACCACTCTTTCTCAAGTAAGACCCCTTGCTAGTTTTTTCCTAGTGTCAAGCACATCTTGATTTTTCTCTCTCTTCTACAAAATTAAATTCCTCTATAGCAAGAACCAAGTCTGTTTTGTTATTGATGTATAGTGAGTACATGACACAGAATTAGAGGATTTTGGAAAAAATTAATTAATAAATTAATTGATTTCTGGGGGAAGTCTATGAGAAGAGTGGCAGCGGCTTTGTTTCTTTCTTAATTTTTCCATCACTATACTTGTACCATTAAAAATAACCCTATGTTTGACTCTTTGTCTGTGTGTTTATTACTGGCCTCTCTGCTTTGTTGCCCTGATTTTGATGCCAAAAATTAAGGTATTAATACAATAGTTTTCAATATTTGTTGTCAAATATGAATTGATATTTGCACATACCATGATCTTATAAATGTATTTATAACATGTGTTAAAATATGTTATGTGAATTATATCTTAAGATTATCATTTAAAAAACACAAACACATATAATATAATGTTTTAACCCATGTGGAAAACTCAAAATAAAATAATAACAAGTTATTACAGCCATGTCACAGGCATACAGCAACAGTCATTGTCTTAAATTCTTGATCTACCGATTCCCACATTTTTGGAGGTTTCATGATCTTTTCATGAATTAATGTTAGCACAATATTCATGAATATTCACATAATAGAGGATTCATACGATTTTAAAAATTGGGGAAATTTTACCCAGTGGTTTGATTTTATGTGTCTAGAGCCTAAACGCTGATCATTCAGGTTCAGATGATTCTTGCTTTCATTTCATAGAATGAACTATACATGGTATCACTGTACAATAAAGTGAAGAAATTGTTCTTTCCAGTCATCCTCTCCTCACAGAGTTATTTTAGAGTTATATACATAAGAATATATTGAATGGTTTGGCAAAAGAAAAAATAAATAACTATAATTAAAATCTTGACATTTAATATTTATAGGAGAGAGAAAATAAAATGATAAAAATAAGATATTTACACAGGTGATTTGGAGACAAAACTACTTTGCTAAATCTTTTCTAGATGAGATTCTTGGAAATTCAGCTTTGCTTCAAATCAGGAAACTTACCTGTAAGATTCCTTATGAATGAAATTATTATCTTGGGTTTCTTTTCCAATATTTCAGAATCGACCATACTTTGGGGATCTTGTGATGTTGGTTCTGGAACAGCATTTTAAAAGAGAACAAAACTGTCAATGATCATGGTCTAAGACATGTGAGAAAATGAACAGTCATGTACTTGGTGTAGAGTAACTAGGCAAACAAATGTAGGTCTAAATTATTACTCTAACCCTTTAATCATCTCATCAAGTGATGTGGAACAGAATGTGTAATTCCATGCTCTTTTCCATTGTAAATGCCATAAAAGGCCTGTGCATTCTCAAAAGCTAATGTTTCATTCCCTTCTCCCTCCTTTGACTAAGTGCTTATTTGTGTACATTATTTGGATTACTCGGTAAAATCATTCCCTATTTTTTCATAACAAGAAACATTTATTGAGTACCCACTCTGTGCTAGACTAGGCATTGTGATTACCAAGTTGAGTCAGAGGTTGTCTTTAATATGAGGTCTACACTTTAACGAGGAGTTTGATAGCAAGAGCTTCTTGGTTGTAGAATGTGCCCAGATTGAGATTTCTAGTACAATTGACATTTCCAAATGTAGCTTCATCCTTCTGTTAAAATACCCATCTTGTCAAAGGAAAAGGTAAAAGAATAACTTCAAACAGTTCAAGAAACCAAGCAACAGCTATTTGATTACTTTAAGTGAAATTTTGACTAAATATAAAATAGCAGGTGCATATTATCTTGTGAGCAAGTCACTGTCATGGCAGCCTTTCCACCCAGAGAAATACTGTGAAGCGGGTTGGGGAATAGATCTAGCATCTCTGGTGGTCAACTATACCTATTTGCTCAAAATGATCCAGATTTTAATGGTGAAATTCTCAGGTCTTGGCAAACCAGAATGGTTACCCAACTAGCATTTTGCATTCTGTTACTAACTATAATCCTATGATGGAAAGTGTGAGGAAAACTAGAAATGCTTATCAGTAGTCCATATATTGTTACCTCCTGAACCTGATTGCACACAAGCTCTGATATGGGGGTCTGGGAGACACACTACTTTCCTACTGGTTTTATTAAATTAGAATTTTCATCAGAATACGTGAACTTATGATAAATAGATTTTCAAAATATGTGGGATGGATTCTCAAAAGAAAGCAAACCAGAGCTGAAAAAGTATACTACACTCTAAGGGCAGAGTGAGGCAATGATCCATACCCCATGCTCAGGATTCACTGTAGGACTATTTATTATAGTGCCTTAAGACTAAGAGTAGAGTCAAAGGACAGAATAGTATATTGGTTAAGAGCAGTGACTCTTGAACCAGATTTCCTGAGTTTCAAATCCTAGCTCTGGCACTTACCTTAGTTGCCTTGGTTTCCTCATTTGCCGATTAAGGATGCTAATTATTGTATCTACTCATTTAGTAATAGTGAGGGTAAAATTATTTAATAATTTGAAAGTGTCTTAGAGCAGTTCCCAGAATTGAATAGGATTATAAATAGAGAAAAGGCTAAAGCTAATAAAGCTAAGACAGCTTGAATGAAAGAGTTCCATTAGGTCAAAAGAATAAAAGATCCACAGAAGTTTTGAGAATCCTAGAGAAAAGAAAAGGACTACTTGCTGTGATCCAATCCCCTGAACCCATGTAAATGTTTGAAATATGTGAGTTAGAATTGAAGCCAAAGCATCTTTAAGTGTGACACTACTCTGACACAAAACTCGCTGAGCATCAGGACTCAACAAGCATCGCACGTACAAACTGGAAGTTCTCCTCCTCAGAGATCCAAGTAGTGAAGATAAAAGAAACCTCTCACCAGGTTCAGCAAAAGCATACCCACTTATCACAAATCAGGCTAACCACTCTGCCAACTTCCAGTTATGGATGCTCATCGAGTTCTCCTGGGAAAACCCAACTATCTAACTACTTACCACCTGAAACAGAACAGTGGAACATAATTAGAGAACACCACAGTGCTGACTGGTTTTTCATTACATCCATAAGCTTAACACTGCTCACCTTTCCCTCTACCATGTTAGATTTTACATTCTTTACAGCAATCCTCTTCAGCCTCTGTTCCCTATCAAGCTCAGCTGATGACCTTACATCTTTCTTCTTTCGGAAAATGGGAAGTCATGAACTTCCTCACCATCAAATATACAAGCCTCCCTGCTTCTGTACCTACCCTCTTGTTGCCTTGGTTTCTATAACAATACATGGATGTCTCAGCTCCTATCATAAATCAGTTCCTCTCTGTTTATAGTCTGGATCCCATCATGGTTTTTAAACTTTTTACTATGGCAATTATTCACTGTATTTCACATGGATTAATTGCTTGCCATATACTAGACCATCCCTAACAGAATAAAATTATTTTCTGGAATCTCTCATCTTTAAAATAAAATCTTTAATACTGTGTCTTCCTCCAACTGATTTGTTTCCTCTTTCTCATTCATAGCAAAACTTCTTTACAAGGAACCCCCCTTTCTTTATATCACCCACTATTGTTGGGCTCCCACTCTAATCATTCTACTGAAACTTTTACCTCCAAGGTCACAGATGACTGCTGTCTTGCCAAATTCCAGCATCATTTTTATGTCTTCATCTTATTCAACCCCACCCTCTCAGGATATTTGACACAGGTCCCTCTTTCTTGAAATGCTTTCTTTAATTAATCTCTATCTTAGTTTCCTCTTCTATAAAAGTAGAAACTTGATAATAGTTATGTATATCTACCTCATAGGGCTGTTGTGGGGATTAAATATGTTAACATGAACAGAGTTTAGAAAGGTGTTTAGCATATAATATTTGCACAATAAATGAAAGCTATTATTGTTTTTTATAATCCACTATCCTGCTTCCCTTTCTGTTTTAAATACCACTTCTCAGGTTTGATTTCTGGCTATGCTTCTGCTGTGGGACCTTGAAACGTTGGAGTGTCCTGGACTTAGTCTTGGCCACTCCTCTCTTTCTTATCTTAACTTCCCTACCCCCATTTGATCCCATCCAGCAGCATGCCTTTGATTTTCATGTATATGTTGATGTCCCAAATTTATATCTCCACCTCTTACCTGCCCTTTGAGTTCTCAAGTTAAAACTGCCTTCTTGGCATCTCCACTTACAACTCTAATAAGTATTTCAAATTTAAAGTGTCAAAAACACAATTCTTTATTTCCCCCAATGTTGTTCCCTATTGTGAATAGTACCAATACTCACTTGGTTGCTCAAACATCTTGACTACTCTATTTTTATCACTCTCGACATTCAATCAAACAGTTAGTCCTGTTGGCTCTACCTCTAGAATTTTTCCTAAATCCCTTGACTCCTCTCCACCTCGGGCCATGATGATCTCTCATCTGGCAGAAAAGCCTCCTAAAAGATCTCCAACTTTCTATTCTTGGCTTCCTAATATGCAGTTTCTACTCAATATTCAAAGATCTCTTCAAGTAACATATCCTGTCATTTCACTCCCCTGTCAAAACCCTCTAGCCCCCCAACTCCCAAACATCTTACCACGGTCTACCTGGTCCTACATGATCTTGCAACTGCTTGGATTTTCAACCTGACACAGTATCACTTTCCTCGTTGCTCACTAAGCTGCAGCCTCACTGGATCTTTTCTGTTTTCCAAACATTCAAAGCTCATTTACTCCCAGGGTCTCTGCAATTCTGTCTCCTGTGC
>PVKH010031614.1:0-12299 GCA_004027955.1 Chaetophractus vellerosus
CCCTAAGCCTTTGATTTCCCTCTTTTATACTGTATACCAGGGCAAATTGGGTGTCTCAATCTCTGATATGCTTTGCTATCTTTTGGTCCATGTTTCAGCAGCCATCAAAACAAAGGTTAGAGCCCTTTCTCATTCCTTGAACTACAGTGTTGAATCCAGAATTTCTGCTTAGTGGGCCCATATCAATAAACTCAGCCTGATCCAACTTTATATTTCTTCCACCATTATCCCGTACCCTTAGTATCCATTCCCACACATATTCCCCTGATTTCTTTCTATGTTGGAAAACTCATGCAATTCTTTCAGAGTATAGTGTACTTCCTCATGGGTCACACTTTGTTTCTCACTTTTGGGGGCTTGTTGTGATTTTAGTCTAGTAATAGGTCTTGAAGACAAGCCGAGTGGTGGGGGTGGGTGGTGGATAATGAGAAGGATTAGAAATATCTTGCAAGCTACTGACCTCAGGGCCTTCGTTTGCATTTTCTTCTGGTGATACAGGATTAATCTCTTCGGGCAGGGGTTGGAAGGCAGATTCCTCAGGGCAGACTGGAGGCTGGGCAGTGCATGCTGGAGTTTGGCTGGTTTCTGCCTCAGGGCTGGGAGGAGGTCCTGGGGCAGGCCAGAGCCTGGGCAGTGTAGGCTTCAGTTTGACTGGTACCCACCTCAGTGCTTGAAGGAGGTCTGGACTCCCTGGGGCATGCTGGAGGCTTGGTGATACAAGGTTGACAAGATGTGGTCTCCACAGAGCAGGCCATTGCAGGTTTATCTGGTAAATTCTCAGCAGAATTTAGGGTTCCAATGTACCCACCAATATTATCATCATCCCAAATGTCTCCACCCCAATCCTCGGGGTTCCACTCCTTTTGCAAGCAATGCCTTCACATTAACTGCAGAAACTGCTGGATTGAGATTTTAGTTTCCTTTGTGACTCTGCCCCTCATACTATGAGATTCTGAGTTCAGTTCTCAGATATCTCAAGTCTGTGGCTACAGGAGACAAGATTTCTTTCAGAGCACACATAGAAACTTTCACATCATTCACGTGGCATTAAGTTTCAAATTTGAAGACTTTAGCTCATCTCTTTCTTTTGTAACTGTATCCAGAGTATCTAGGAGGAGGCAGTCAACATCATTATACCTTTTGACTCCACAAAACCCTGTTAAGGGGTTGAAAACACTCTCACCCAGATCCTTGCTTCTTATAAGCATGGAAGTAGGAGGATCCAGTGATGATATTTTGCGTATCTCTATTGCCAACTCACACCTTTGACTGTTATCGGCCTCTTCATTATTGGAAAGGATGTCACTTGAGTCCAATTATAGAATAGAGCCAATTGCAAAACTCCCAGAACCACCTCAGACATCCATATTTAAGACTCTGTTCTTCAAGAACCACCCCAGGTACCAAGCTGTACTAGTCAGGGTTCTCTGAGGAAACAGAATCAACAGGAGAGATCTGTCAATAACATGGGATTTTATAAGAGTCTTTCAAAAAAAAAAAAGAATAAATAAAAAAAAGTAGTCTCTCATGTGACCATGGGGTTGTAAAAGTCCAGATTCCGCAGGCAGGTGGCAAACCAGGGGCTCCAATGAAAGTCCAATGAAGGTCCTGAGTTTCTGAGAGACACTGACTGTCCAAGGATGAACTGGGAAATTCTCTCTGAATGCTGAAATCACTTCCTCTTATAAGGCATTCAACTAATTGGATAAAGCTTCACTCGTTGCTGATGGCAATCTTCCTGGCTGATGTAGATGTAATCAGCTATCTATGCAGTAAACTCACTGGTAACTAAAGTCCATAAATGCCCTTGTATTACAATTAGCCCAGTGCTTGCTTGACCAAACAACTGGGCACAATTACCTGGCCAAGCTGACACATTAGCCTATCACATACCCTTTATCATGTTCAGGATGTTTCCTTCTATTCCTATCTTTTGAAATGTTTTTTATCAGGGGGCCGGCTGTATACCCCAGTGGATGGGGCACCGGTGCACCACATGGGGGGCCCCGGGTTCGGTTCCTGGGGACCTCTCTGAGCCGGCAGATGGCCTTGAGAAGGGCGAGCCACCGTGGGCGGGGCAAAGCCGCCATGGGCAAGGCAAAAAAGTCACCATGGGCAGGGCGGAGCCACCACAGGCAGGGCAAGTCACCCATGAAACACAGAGCCGAGCAGCCCACAAAACACGGAGCTGTACCCGCCACGAAACACAGAGCTGAGCTGCCTGCAAAACACGGAGCTGTGCTGCCCACAAAATACGGAGCTGAGCCACCCGGGAAATGGAATGGAGCCACCCACGAGCAGGGCAAGCCACCTGCACAGAGGGCTGACTCGGCACGTCGCCGCAAAAAAACGGTGGGGGGGGACAAGAGAGCGGACATAGAAGAACACGGAAAAATGAACACACAGCGGGAGCAGGCGGGGGGGGGGATATGTAGCAAATAAATAAAATTTCTTTAAAAAATGTTTTTATCAGGAAAGGATACTGTATTTTGTCATAAGCTTTTTATGCATCTATAGAGATGATCATGTGATTTTTTTTCTTTTGGTCTGTTTCTGTGGTTTATTACACTGATTGACTTTATTATGTTGAAACATCTTTGCATATGGGGATGAAACCCAATTGGTTTTTGTGTATAATTCATTTGATGTGCTGTTGAATAAGTTTAGCAAGTATTTTGTTGAGGATTTTAGCATCTAGGTTCATCAGAGAAATTGTTCTATAGTTTTCCTTTCTTGTGGTATCTTTGGTTTTGGCATTAGGGTGAAGTTGGCATCACAGAATGAGTTAGGCAATGTTCCCTCCTCTTCTGTTTTTTGGAAGAGTTTAAGCAGGATTGGTGTTAGTTCTTTCTAGAATGTTTGGTAGAATGCACCTGTGAAGCCAACTGGTCCTGGCCTCTCCTTAGATGGCAGGTTTTTGGTGGCAAATTCTATCTTGTTACTTGTGATTCATCTGTTGAGTCCCTCAATTTCTTCTTTCGTCAATGTAGGCAACTTGTGTGTTTCTAGGAATTTGTCCATTTCCTCTAAATTATCCATCTTGTTGACATACAATTTCTCAAAAAATCCTCTTTATTTCTGTGTGGTCAGTGGTGATATCACCTTTGTTTCTTATTTTATGTATTTGCATCTTCTCTCTTTTTTTCTTTATTAGTCTAGCTAAGGGTTTGCCAATTTTATTGATCTTATCGAAGAACAAACTTTTAGTTTTGTTTATTTTTTCTAGTCCTTTCTAATTTTCAATTTCATTTAGCTCTTCTCTAATCTTCACTTTCTTCTTTCTACTTGTTTTGTGGTCAGTTTTTTTTTCTAATTCCTCCAGGTGTGTAGTTAGGTCTTTGATTTTATCTTTCTTCTAATTTAATATAAGCATTTATGGCTATGAAATTCCCTCTCAGTACAGCTTTTGCTGCATCCCTTAGATTTTGATACATTGTGTTGTCCTTTTCATTCATTTCAAGGTGGTTACTTATTTATTTTGCAATTTCCTCCTTGACCCACTCTTTGTTTAAGAGTGTGTTGTTTTCACTTCTATATCTTTGTGCCTAATCTGGTTCTCTTCCATTTACTAATTTCCAGCTTCATTCCATTGTGGTCAGAGAAATTACTCTGTATAATTTCAATCTCTCTGAAGTCATTGAGAGTTGTTCTGTGGACTAGCTTGTGGTTTATCCTGGAGAATGATCCATGTGCACTTGAGAAGAATGTTTATCCTGTATTTGGGTGTAATGTTCTGTATATGTCTATCAGGTCCATATTCTCTAATGTATTATTCAAGGTCTTTGTTTCTTCATTGATCCTCTGTTGAGATGTTCTATCTAATGGTGATAATGGTGTATTAAAGCCCCCCACTAAGTTGTAGAGGCATCTATCTCTCCACTTAGTTTTTTCAATGTTTGCCTCATGTATTTTGGGGCACCCTGGTTAATTTATAAATTAAATTAAATAAACATTATCATTAATGTTTATGATTGTTCTTTATCATTGATAGATTACTTCTTTTATTTATATATAGTGTCCTTCTTTGTCTCTTAAAATAGTTTTGCATTTAAAGTCTATTTTGTCTGACATTAGTATAGTTACTCCTGCTCTTTTTTGTTTATTGTCTGCATGTAAAATTGTGTTCCAACCATTCAGTTTCAGCCTCCCTGAGTCCCTGGGTCTAAGTTGGTTTTTTTGTAGACAGCATATAGATGGGTCATATTTCCTTACCCATTCTGCTAATCTGTGTCTCTTGACTGGAGAGTTTAATCCATCAATATTCAGTGTTATTACTGTCAAGGAATTACTTACATTAGCCAATTTTCTTTAGGTTTATGTATGCCATATGTTGCTTTTATTTCTTTTTTATCTTTTTAGTTGTTCTTACACTCTCCTCCAACTCTCTCTTTCCTGTTTTTTTCCTTTCAACTGGCAGAACTCCCTTTAGTATTTCTTGATGGGCAGGTTTCTTTTTGACAAACTCTCTTTAATTTTTGTTAATCTGTGAATATTTTGAACTCTCCCTCATTTTTGAAGGTGAGCTTTGCTGGGTAGAATATTCTTGGCTGGAAGTTATTTCATTTAGCACCTTAACTATGTCATACCACTGCCTTCTTGTCTCCGTGATTTCAGATGAGAAATCAGTACTTAATCTTATTGAGCTTCCCTTGTACTGATGGATCTCTTTTCTCTTGCTGCTTTCAGTACTCTCTGTCTTGAGCACTGGATAATTTGATAAGTCTATGTCTTGGAGTAGGCCTGTTATGATTTATACTGTTTGGGGTGTGCTACAATGCCTAGACATGTATGCCCATGTCCCTCAATTGTGTTTGGAAATTCTCAGCCATTATTTCCTCCAATACACTTTCTGCCCCCTTTCCCTTCTCTTCTCCCTCTGGGATGCCTATAATGTGTATGTTTGTGCATTGAAATCCCTAAGTCCCTGCTGCATTTTTTTCTTTTTATCTATCTGTTCCACTATGTCTGATTTTTTCTGTACTGTTTTCCACATCACTGATTTTTTCCTCTGCCTGTTCAGATCTGCTATGTGTTTCCATTGTATTTTTTATTTCTTGTATTGCGCCATGCATCACTATCATATCCATTATCTTTTTATGTATGTTTACAATTTCTCCAGCATGTTTTCCCAGTGTCTTCTTAATATCCTTAATCTCTTCCTTCACTTTATTAAGTTGATTCATGATATTTCTTTGGATATCTCTGATTAGTTGTTCCATGTTCTGCATCTCCTCCTGGTTTTTAGTTTGTTTATTGGACTGGGCCATGTCTTCCAGTTTCTTAGTATGGCTTGTAATTTTTTGTTGGTGTCTAGGCATCTCTTTATCTCAATGGGTTTATTCAGCTGATTAGCTTCTCTTTCAATTTTAGGGTTTTTGTTGTTGTTGTTTTTGTGTGTGTGGTAAGGTTTCACTTTGAGTCTTCATTCCTCTTATTCTATTTCCTTGATGTTGTCTATGTTCCCTTGAAAAAAAAATTAGGACCAGAGAAAAGGAAAGACATAAGAAGAGAAAAAGAATAATAGTAATAATAAGAGTAAAAGGTAGAAGAGGAACCATTCAAGGCCTTGGAAAATGAATAATTAACATGAGTAAGAAGTACAGAGCAACCAGAATAGAAAAGTGGACTAGAAACAATGAAATGAGAAACAAAATAGAGAAAAATATATAGAATGAATTAAAAGGTCACAATGATGAGATGAGAAGAGAAGAAATAAGAGAAAGTTTAAAAAGTAAAAAAAAGAAAACAGTGAAAAACAGAGAGAGAGAGAAATTAAAACAAGAAAAATTTAAGACCAAACAAAAAGAGGTGTAATGAAAGAACAACAATCAGAAACAGAAGGTAGAAAAATGAAGGAAAGAAAAGAAACTGTGTAGGTAGAAATAACTGATAAAAGGAAAACAAAGGAAACAGTAACAGGAAACAACAAATAAGACACAAGATAGCAGCAACTAATTTAAAAAAGGACAAAAAAAAAACAAACTAAAACAAACAATAACAAAAAAACAAGGAATGTCAGCTTTCCCTCTTAGTCCTCTAAGGAGCTCCTCAGACTGCTGGTGTTCATCAATTAATCACCCTGCAGCCTGCCCTCTGAAGGTTTTGAACCAGGTTTTAGTGAGTAAAATAAGGGAGAAAAAAAAAAAGGAACTTTTTTTTTTTAAATAAGAGATCTAAGAAAAGCTAATACAAAAAGAATGTCTATATGTTCATTATCATAAAGTATCAGCCAGATGCCTGATAATCCAGGGATCACTTCTCTAAGAAGTGCCGGGAATTGAAACAGGGACCTTTTTATGAAAGGCAGGAATTCCCCCACTGAGCTAAACTGTTTCCTTAGGTTAGTTAGCCTTTCAGGAAACTAACCACCTCCTTTCCCTCAGGCAGGTTAGAGTCCTAACAGTTTTCCAGAGCCCTGCTGATTAGGCACCTGTCTGTCCCTGCCCCCTCTCTAATCTAATTCCTCTCTTTACCCAGGTGGTTGGGCGTGACAGCCTGTCTGAAGAGATCCACCTTCTGTATTGGGTCAGGGTCCCTTCTGAGATTCAAAGGGGCCTCAGCTGGCCAAACTCACCACAAAGAAACCACTCTCCACCCTACCAGACCCCTATTCCTCCCAGGGAATGCCTCCTCACACTCCATTTGGAGCAGCAAGCCTGGGGCTCCACCTAGACTATTTGCCCTGGTGGTGGATTATATGTGCCATTTGCAGCACAGGGGCAAGAAACTCATGGTTTTCCTTTGGCTTCTTTATCTTTCCAGTACCTTCCTAGATGACTCAGAGCACCTTCCTGTTCTATATATACCCAAACCAACACCTTTAGATAGGTCTCTGTCTTCTCTCTGCTTTTTTTTTTTTTGGTGAGAGGGTCAGACTCTGCCTACCTACTTCAGCACCATTTTCCTGGAATTCTGATGCTTTTCTTTATTCTTTTTCAATGTTTTCCTCTTTGTATTTTATTTTGGATTGTTTCAATTCCTATATCTTCAAGTTCACTGATGTTTTCTTCTGCAATGTCGATTGTGCTATTAAGGCCATCCAATGTATTTTTTATTTTAGATATGTAATTTTCTTCCCTAGAAGTTAGGTTTGGGTTTAAAACTTCTTCCATTCATTTAACATGTTTTTTCTTTCTTCCAGCTTCTTGAACATATGAATACAGTTATAATTAAGTTTAATGCCCTTGTATTTCTATTTGTTTCATTTATGAGTTGGTTTTGATTGAGTAATTTTTCTTCTTTTTATGGGTCATATTTTTCTGCTTCTTTTCAAACATGGCTATTCTAAAATTTGAAGTTAGTTCTTGTGAATTTTACATTCTTGGGCCCTACACATTTTTATATTCCTATAAATATTCTTGAACTTTGTTCTGGGATATGGTTAAGATACTCGGAAATAGTTTCATCTTTTAAGGTCAGCTCTAGTCTTCTGCAACTTTGGGGGTGGCGATCATCTCACTCCACAGTGCTGTAGGGACCAGCACACTCTGGGTATTCTTCTGAAAGTTGCAAGAGAGACAGCAATGGGAATCACATCCATTTCCCTTTAACCACATCACCTTATATCCTTATGTATTGCTTCAGGAATAAACCAATGTAAAAGAAATCTTGAAACAAAACTAAATATAATTCTCAACCATTCTCAAACATGGACCAGACTTGATGGTGTGACGTAGTTCAAGTCAGAGTTTCTTAATTTCTCTTGTATTTTTTTCTCATTTTGTTTCTGTAAGCTGAAGTATAGGTAGTTTCTTCAGATATAACTTTTAATTCAGTAATTCTTATTTCAGCTGTGTCTAATACATGGTTTAAGTCATGCAGAGAATTTCTTTTCCAGTTTTTTTCTTCCTGAAAAATTTTGATAGTTATTTTTTCCTTGCTCATGTCTTATTCCATTTAAATTTATTTGAGCACTTTATTATATTTATTTTTTGTTGCATATATGGTAATTTATAGGGTTCGCTTGTGGTTGTTTCTACTCATTTTCACTCACGATAGCTTGAGTGATTTTGTAATTTTGCATTTTGAATACATGTTCTATGGTGATTTATCTTTGATAGTCTTTTGAGCTTGGGTTGATGATGTTTATTTTCAGAGTTGATTTATGTTGGTTTATAATTGGCATCTTGGGGGCTACCAGTCTTTTAGTTTAAGTTAATGTGTTGCCTGGTTTTCCCCAAACCACTTTTTAGTCATAAACATTCAACTCCTTAACCCATGTAAAGGAAGGCATGGGAGATTATTTTTCCCTCTCATGAGCACAGACTAAGACAAATTTCCTTGTCATTTCCATTTACCATTTCATTCTTTCATTGGGTGTGTTGCTCTTATAAAACCTGGGCTTTGTATGGGGGATTTAGTTCTAACTCTCTAACTTGTCTCCTGGTTCCTATGAGACTGTCAAAAGATAGGGTCTTTGTAACCAAGACAGGTTAATATACACAGATCAGCTGTAGCTGCCACTTATCATTTGGTTCTCAGCACCCTTTTCCTTTACGTTCTTGAACTTTTTCTTATTGTCTTTCAAGCTCAGGTATACATTTTAATGGGTATCAATGATGTTTTTCTCAATATTTTGGTGGTTTTTGATTTTGTATTGAGAGACATTTTACTTTTTACAAGAGCTAACATATTTTTATATATTACATAAATTCAAAAGAAGTTAGTTTTCTGGTTTTTTTTTCTTTCTATTTAGTATCTGGAATGCTCACTAGGTCCCTAAGTCAGGCCCTGTATGTCAGATGGTTAGATGTCATATAACCATGAGGTACTATAAGGGAAGAGTAGGAGTTCCACTACATGAAGGAGTTAACAAGGGAGTTCTCGTGGATTTTATTGCTTTCAGTATATTGTGAAGTAGAGAGGCTTACATGTGTGTGGTTATGTGGATTTATAGTTTATATTATGTAGTTTAAATTAACTCACATAAAATGTATATATGGCTTTAAAATATTCCTTTAAATTAACAGGACACACAAGGACAATTATTGTATTATTCCAGTTATATGAAATATCTCCACTGGAAAATCCATAGAGAAAGAAAGTAGATTAGAAGTTACCAGGAACTAGGGGGATTGGGAGGTAGGAGGGGAGAATGGGGCATATTGGTAAATAGGTACAGAGTCTGTTTGCAGTCATGAAAAATTTTTGGAAGTAGATAGTGGTGATAGTTACACACAATTGTGAAGGTAATTAATGCCACTGAATTGTACACTTGAAAATTGTTAAAATGGCAGATTTTTATGTTATGTATATTTTACCACAATTTTTTAAAAAACAAGCAAAATCCTACTTCATTCTGGATACTATGGGGAAGAGAGATTTCTAAGCATACCCCTATTATTTCTTGGATTGAGCCAATATCACTAATGCAAGCACATCCCTTTTGTTAGCATGAGGTCTTCATCAGCCATGTTTTTAATCAATTACAGAAATTAAGGACACTTCTTATTTTCACTCTCTGTTTTATTTTCTGTGAAGTATGGTCTAGTATAATTGCCATGTTTCTGAAATTCTTTCCTATATGGCTTTCCCATTTACTATCATCAACAATGATATAGTGGAGTAGGTTTCAAATACATGTGAGTCAGACTTCTTGGATTTGAATTCTGTCCCCACATCTTTCTAACTCTAAGGCTTAAGCAAGTTACTTAATGCTAGTGTGCCTCAGTTTTATTTACCTGTACTAATAGTGTTATGGAGAAAAGTTATAGTCACCCCTTTTCCAGTACAATTCTGGGAACCATCTCACTCTCCTCCCTGTCTTCTCAGTACAATTCAGGGAACTGCCTCCTATTGCTGCAAAAGTTATGCTTGACTAACAAGAATAGAATAGAATAGTTAGAAACTGTTCCTACCTTCAGCTAACTGCAAATATCTGCTTCTGTACATTTAGAGCTTGCTTAGGCTTGCTGGTTGCCCCGGACAACGTGAGTCAAACACAACCGCAAAGAGAGACCCCCCACATAGTCCTTTGTCTAAAAGTTAGTTTCGGTTCTTGCAAAGGAGTATAAAAAATAGCTAAAGCCTTGCTTCAGTGCTCTTACTTACAGAAAGGTGATGAGCCCAGCTGCTTGAATAAACGGTTCTAAAATTCAACTGGGAGCCGAGTTTTATTCTGAATAGTTACTCCCGTAACAAAAGCTGCCTCAGAGGATCCTAATGAGGATAAACTAATGTGTGTAGAATACTTAAAAATATGTGAGAGTACCAGGCACATTGTACATTTAATAAGAGTGAGCTCCCCTCTGTCTTCGACTCACAAAGGTGTTGAGAAGGTAAAGATGAGAAATTATATATCAAAGTGCATTATAAAAGGAGAAGTGATATTAAAAAGCAAAGGATTACAATTGTAATTCTCTAAGCTAGGTGGCCTCCTTTAGGGTACATCAGAATGATAGAAGGGAGAAGAATTTGGTTAGTAGGAAAATATTTAGGAAGATTCTGTTCCAGTGGAACCAAGTGAGAGATAGCTCTTGTGATATGTAAAGTAGATGATGACTAATATACTATTCTAATAGTAATATACTCAATAGTGCTACTACCCAAGGTATTGTAGCAAATATCTCATTTGCCAAGAACCTTAGAAGACTGGAGTTCCTAGAAAACATTGTAAACTTTTACCCATTTGCACATCTCTAAATCTTTTTGAAAAGGATAGAAATTCATATTTAAATGTAATTCCTGGCCTTCTACCAAAATTAAGACTTTCTCTTTCAGCCAATTTCAAACCTCAAGCTGTCTTTGAGTGGACACAATGCCAAAACAGAAAAACGCATTTTGATGGATTTTTAAAATGATTTTGTGGAATCATCCCATGGAATTTCTGAGTATCATAAAGGATCACAAGGATATGGTAACCACACTGATTAGTCAGAGGACATGTGCTTTCTCTTAGGATTTAATTAGCATTTAGAAAATTGCTACAAGTGTTGAATTTCTCCTCTTCTGTGTTTTGTTAGTTGAGGACATTACCACTCCATCGTCTATCTGAAAGCTTGATGCCTACTAGCTTCTGGAACCCAAGTTCAAGGCCTGGACCAGGCTCTGTAAGGAGTGCTTTAGGCTCTTCACTCTCTTTAATGGCCATGACTGTGGGACCCTTCTCATTTCAAAGCCAAACAGCACTAAATTCTGGGAAAGTGACTAGTCATTTGTGGCTCTTCTCTAAAAATCATATAAATTTTAGATATTTTAATCATAAAGCTTGAGTAATGCTGAAGACTTTAATTTCAAGAAATTTGGGAGCTGAATGAGAGTAGACTGATGCCCATTAGAGTATCTGGTACCTACAAGATACTCAGTGAATATTTATTATGAATAATTATATGACAATAAAAGGCACATGAGAAATTATTTATATTAAAGATATACTATAGACAAGACAAAGAATTTGATAATAATTAGGAAAGATTATAATAGCAAAATAATTATAATTACATCATGCATTAACACCTTCAACTATATCACTCAAATAGCAATCCATATAGGGGACTCATATTTAAAATGAAATATAGGCTTGATGTTTCTACAGTTGGGATGGAGTCTGTTACAATTTGGGCTTTTCTGTTTTTAATGCACAGAAATAAAATAGCGGTAAGTTTTGCGTTGTTATCTTCCAAACTTTCCAATATTCTGTGAGACAGTCCACCTAAATTTTCATTGTCTTTCTAACACAGACTGTTGTGTGGGTTTGGGAGAAACATCCTACTTTCTCTGTTTCCCTTTTTTCTCCTTAAGCAAAGAAAGAAGGATGATGATATCTTTCTGGAGTGTGCCTTAGAGAAAACAGTGGGCATCTGTTTCACATTTCAGCTTAAGGACAAACATCCCCTAGGCAGTGGCCAGAATTGTGTATATCATCCAACAGAGCATGTGTCTTTCTAAAGAGCCAAGGTGTGAGGACTCGCTGCGATGAAGGCCTTTGCAGCATGTCCACTGTCAAGGACAGGAACGTTCAGCTCTTCACTGGATTTTGTCGCCTAATCAAGGCAAACCGGGGCTTCCTCTGCCTCTGGACTCACATCACAGAGGCAGGGAGGACACTCCTTCAATCACACACCACCTTCTCCGCCTGGAACCTGCAGTTCCCGCTGTCAGGTGCTGACAAACGCGCAGCTGGCCCCGCCGAGCACCTATCTGCTGTTGAAGAAGATGGTCACCTAAAGTCTTTGATACAAGAAAAAAGAAAACAGTGACAAGGGAGTTTTAATTAGGTAGGATCATTTCCAGGCCAAGATTCTGCCCATAAAGTCAATGGAAAATACTTAGTTACAATAATGCCAGATTAAAAATTTCAT
>PVKH010031615.1:0-12297 GCA_004027955.1 Chaetophractus vellerosus
TTCCCTCTTCCTCCAGCTTTTGTTTTTCTTCCTTCTTCCAGGGTATGGTAAACCGTTGTTTATTTAGTTACTCATAATCAAATATTTTCTTCCTCCTAATTCCATTGTCTTAATTCTTTTATCTTAGAATAATCACAACTTAGCTTGTGGGCTTTTATAATTGTAATTAAAAAGAACAGGTATGTCTAAAGACGCCATGCTCTGGCCTTTCTGTTGACAAAGCATCACTGCCTTCCCTCTGTCCCTAAATTGGAGCATGGAAGGTTTAGCTCTAGGACGCTGCCTGGCAGGGAGCGCAGCGCTGGGCTGCGGAGAAAATGATCAGAGCGTTTTGAAATGAGGACTCCAAGCGTTTCACTGGGCTCGGGGCACGCCACCCCTCCACCCTGCCAAATTAAAGTCTTTAGCTACGTCCTAAAGGCCGAATAAGCTTGCTTGTTGGAGGAAGACATTCTAAAATTTGTTTCTTATTCCTGTCTGAAGAAGCTAAACCGAACCTCGGGCTTGCGGGTTTTCAAGATCTCCCCGCCCCCTTCAGACCTGTGTCCCACCCAGCAGGATGCACAGGTGGGCGCTGCCTCTCCTTCTGCTTGGCAGGTGGCTCGGGGTGTGCCGGCCACCATTCCTGGTGCCAAAGCTGTGTGCTGGATTTCTCAGTCCACCTGGTAAGGTGCGGAGGGAATTAGCACCTGTCCCTAGGCGACTCGTTCTACCTGCTGTGGTTCTCAGGGAAGCCGTGCGTCAGAGACGGTGCTGCAGATGGAGAGGGCACCTGGGCCAGAGGCCCCCGAAGTGCCTGCAACAGGGAGGGGGGAGCCCAGAGAGGGGCCAGGCCCCGATGCAATCAATGGGCACGTGCCGCTTGGAGATGATCACTTCTGTGGCCTGATTTTCCCTAGAAGTGGCCCCAGGAGAGCGCAGGTACAGAAAGGGCTATGTTGACAAGTGTGAGTCCAGGAAAGTCGCATGAGGCTATTGAAGATCCCCGCAGAGAAGGGACCCCCGAGCTGCAGGAGCCTGAGCTCAGTGGCCCCATGGAGAGAGGCACGGGGAGACCCCAGCGCGAGCAGGCGCTGCGGGACAGTGCGGGGAGCGGGTGTCAGGTGGGCGTTAGCGCCCCAGGTGCAGAGGAATTGGAGGGACGGAGCCTGGGGACGGCGGTGAGCAGCCAGGTCGTCATCCTGAACGTGGGTCTGAGCGCCGCCAGGTCAGCGAAGACGGGAGACCCCCTCTTGGCCCGACAGGCGGGTGCGGGGGATGGCAGGAGGGTGAGCGCAGGCCCCTGTCGCGATGTGCCGGCCCGCGCACGTCTGTGTGCTGGCAGCTGCGGAGGGAGCCCGCGGGTCTGGGCAGGGGCCTGGCTCCAGCCTTTAGAGCAGGGCTTCCAGGGCAGGTGCCTGCCCAGCTGCCTCTCCAGGCCTGCCCAGTCTGCGCTCGCGGAGGCGGAGACGGGCCAGAAGAAGGCGCTGGGGGTCAGGGCTGGGCCCCCTGGGGGTCTGGTGGTGGGGAAGCTGCCCAGACATCCATTTTCTACTCTTGTGCTCCAGACCCTACAGGAGACCCATACAAGGAAAGAAACCAAAACTGAGGCTTCTGTCTTCTGAAACAGCCCTTTTTATCCCCAAATACATCACTTTCCTCCTTTAATACATCAATTTCCAAATTAAAAAAAAAAAGTTCCAGATAAAGTACAGAAATAGCCTGTGAGGTCTTTAAGCAATAACTTTTGTAAGCTGTTGCCACTGTAACATTAAATATCAAGTTTATGAAAATAAATCAGAAAATGTCGTAGTTTCATAAATAACCAAGGGGTTAAACATGACCATGGTAATATCTTTTATGGAAAAATAATTACTAGGTTTCAACAGTGAAATAAGGCATTTTTATTAAGAATTTGTTAGAGAAGCTTTGAGCCATACTTAAAATTGAAAAATAATAGAGAAACTAAGACAACTGTTCAAATAATTCTAGCCTACCAAGCTTACTTTTCCTCAAAATCTTGATAAATCATATGAAACTGTGGGTTTTAGTTTTGCTCAAAATCATGCACAAATACTTTTTCAATACCAATACCGATTCTCTTGGTATTTATTTAAAAGTTTTTAAATGCTAAAATGGGATCACTAAAGGATAATGCTTACTGTGTTTTCAACGATAAATGAAACAATTTAATATCGATTAAATATCCATTTTAGCCCACAGTTGTGTCCTTGCTACACGAGTAATCGAAATGAATGTCTCCAAAATGGATTATGAGGACAATCGGGTGAACATTATCTACAGATCAGACCGCCCAGGTCTTCTGCACTGAGCTTATTTCCCCACATTGGGATTCTCTTCTACTTGTCATGCTGAGGCAGCCCTGGAAGTGAGCCTGGCAGGGAGTTTCCGGGGGAGGATTGGAGTTCGACCTCAGCCCCGCTCGCTGTTTCCTGTCTTAGATGTGAATCATTTCCCCATTTTTTTTTTTAATTGGAGGTTTTATTTTCCTAGAGATATCCGTTCCACATGCAAAAGAACATGTCGGCTTTTATAATTTGTGTATGTTTGTGTAGTTTGTATGTGGTTTATTCTGAAGCCTATGTTGATGTTTCGACAAACAGGTTTCCTCTGCTTCTTTTCACCCCCTCGAATGTGAAGAAAGTAATTACCCCTTCTTTGCAGTAAGGGTCATTTGAAAATGGAAACCATCTCTACTGTGGTCTTATTTATTTATTTTTAACTTTGGATTTAAGCCATTAAATGCCTTAGTTTTGAAGGTTTTTTTTTTTTCCAGCTCCCTAAAAATAAATTTTACAAATTATAGCCTTGAGCTTTCCATGCTGCTGTAGCATGTCGTTAACACCTGGTTATAAAATCTCCTGCAGTAGGCTACCGTACAGCTCAAATCTGGTGATTGTTCTGGTCCTTTGACTAGTGACTCTAGCTTAAAAATATAGTTGAAGTGATTGGAAGGAGTATAAAAGATTAAAAATCTTTGTGATTTATGTACGTACGTGTGTGTGCTTTCTTCTTAATGTTAAAGAGAATTCAAGACAATAGAGAAACCTTTAATATATTTAACAATCCTACATGAAATATCAGATATTCAGCTCTCAAACCTAAGTTTCCATGTTACATCCACACTAGTGCCACATATATTTGTATGAATAAAGCGAGTGCTTTCAAAGTTATCATAGCAGCTCTGGCTTGAACAACTAGAGTTTATCGTCTCGCCGGTTTGGTGGTTACAAGTCCCGAGTCAAGGCCTGGCCAGGCCACGCTTTCTCCAGGAGTCACAGCATCCTGGTGTTGACTTTCACAGTTCTTGGGGCTCCTTGGCTGCACTTGTGCCTCCGTGCCACGGTGCTCTGTCTCCTGGGTCTCCTTCCGTGGCTTCTACTGACTTCCTACTTCCCTTGAATGTGATCTGTCTCTTTCTCGGTTTCCTCTCCTTATCAGGATGGCAGTCATGTGGTTAAGGTCCACCCTCGTTCACTTTGGCCTCATCCAAATAGGGTCTTCTAAGATGCTTGTTCACAAATGAGTTCACACCTTAATAAGAATATCTCCAAAGGTCCTGTTTACAAATGGGCTCTGACCCACGGGAGCGTGGACTCCAATGTTATCCAAGTAAATAATAAGACTGAATGTACAATAAATTTTATTAGGGCTTTTACAATACAGGTAAAATGTTTTTAACATGTGAAAATGATCAATGGGAAGTAAAACAATTTTACACTAATTTGCTCAGGGAAATGGAAACATTAGATGCTCTATTATAATAATTGTACTGTGTTAAATGGAGTAAAATCCAATTTCATTGCAGGAATATTGTATGTCATAATTCAATCTAACTCCTAGTTTGAAAATGGTGTTTAACCACATGGAATATGAGTTGAGGGACAGATTATTCAAACTTAACTTGGTAAAAGAGTAGAGAGAATTTGATTTGTATTGAATTTAACAGGTGCTTAAAGTGCTTCGTCCATTTAGATTAACTTAATAAGCACCTGACCCATTTTCTTCATGCCCTGGACTGAAATGTAGTTGAGGTGAGTTTGGTCCGAGTTAGTTCAGCTAGGAGTCCAGGTGGAATGTCCTGTTGCCTCATTTTGGGGAGCAATGCCTTCCTTTAGAGAGAACCAGTGCTTGGTGCTCTCTGGATGGACTCAGCTTGGAGGGCCGGGGGCCATGTGGGTGTCCACCAGACGGCACGTTCTACCTCGGGCACTGTTTTAGCTTGGCAGGCTGCTACGACATACCACGCAATGGGTTGGCTTAAACAACTGGCATTTACGGGCTCACCGCTCTGAGGCTAGGAGAAGTCAGCAAGGCAATGCTTCCTCTCCGAAGTGTGTCACATTCTAGTGCTGGCTGCTGGCAACCCTGGGGACCCTTTGCCTGTATCTCTGCCTCTTGTCACGGGGCGATGTCCCCCCCTTTCCTGGGATCCTTTGGCGTCTGGCTTCCAGCTCCTCCCTGAGGCTCTTTCTCAACGCGTCCAACTCTCTTCTGCTAATAAAGGCCTCGAGGCCTTCTGTTGGGCCACCCCCAGCTGAGCGCGGTCCCATGCACAGTGGCCGGCTCCTACAGGAACGTGGACTTAGAGTGATGACATACCTGACTCAGTCTACCCCCGCCCCCCCCTTACGAAGCAGCTCTTCTCCTGCCAGGCTGTTTTCTAGGTGCTGAGCTGTAGAAGATATTTTCCAAATTCTATTTATGATTATTAAACCTTGGTCTGGGGACAGGAGGCAAGAAGGCATAAATGGAAACTATTGGGCAAGTATTCTCCATTGTTTGCTGAATGTGTTTTGGCACAAAGTACGTTATGAATCAAAAGTGACTTTCTACTAATATAAATTTTCAGTGGACAAATGGTGCAACTTATGAAATTTCCATCCACAAATAAGATAAAATAGTTAAACCAAAGACTGAGGGTGAAATAAGCTGATGGAAACCCTGTTTCCTCACTCCCAATGCACGGCCTTGAAGCTGCGGGGTGGCCAGCCGGCAGGGGCTTTCAGACACCGGCCTGGTGGGGCGGCCTCACGGTGGGGGACGGGGGCTAGAAGCAGATGGCGCTGCTGGGCCACCATCCGCTCCTTTTATGTTTCATCTATATTATGACGCTATCAGTCATCATGTGAAATATGTATTCTAGACACACTCATATATTTCATACCCAGATAAATGGATCAAGTTATTTCAACTTGCAATACAGTATTTCCTTCTTTACATTTAGCAAACTGAGCATTTTCAATTCAAGCAGATAAACACTTCCAGGTTGGGGTTGGGTTTTAGTTTTTTTCTATTAGTCTGAGGAGACTAAAAAATAAGTAATAAAATTCTGTAATCATATCAAAAGGGAAGCCAAGGATTATTTAGAACCAGCTATTTCTATCCTGTCTAATTTAATTCTGTTCAATTCTATCTAATCCTGTAACATTTGGTTGATGGAATAATATACTGAAAAAGCTTATGTTAATGGTAGAGGTTCCCCCTCACTAGGTTTGCAATAATTAACAAGCTGTGACTCAATTCCCCCTGACATGCACTGAGGAAGGACAAGCCCCCCTTAAGCCTACGTGTCTGAAAGCACAGCACTTCCCCAGAGGTTGAACAAAGAAGCCACGCGAAAACAGGAGTAAAGTGAGATAGAGACCTTTATTCCCTCCGCATCACAGCACCACCTGCCCCTCCAGCTTTCCAAGGACACATAACTCCCTAACCCACTCCCTCTAGCCATACAAGGGAAAACTGTTGCCTCTAAGGCTTCCTGTTGGTCCCTGCACCTCACTCAAACCCTCGACCCCCTCCCACTGACCATCATTTCGCTGCCTGGGAGTGTACTGTATAAATTCAAATCCCTCCTTTCCAGGGGCGGGCTGAAGTCTGTTCTTCAGACCCCCTCCGTTGGGAGAGCTTCCTAATAAACTTTCTGCCTGCAGTCAGCAGTCTCCATGTCCCAGTGAGCACCCCCATTTCTCTAACAGTTTTTAAAAAAAGCCTATGGGAGCCTCCATGGAACTAGTTCTTTCTTTGCAAGGAGACTCCCAGGACACCTTAGCCAAGTGAGCACCTCTGGGGCCAGGTTCCTTGGCTTCCAATGCCAGATCCTTTCTCTACTCATCCAGTGGCAGAGGAAAGAGCTTGGTTTCCTAAGGACTGTTTTTAACTCAAAAGGCCCTTACTGGAATCTCCAGGTGTCCTTTTAGTTTCCTGTTTTATCTCAGAGACTCACACAGTTTTAAATGCTAATTTACAATGTCATATTTGATGAAAGAAAAATGTGCAATGTCCCCCCAAATCTTTGCAAAATGGATGCTCCAAGAGCAGGTGTAGTTAATCTAGCCACCCCTCTGTGGCAGATGGGATGTAAGTTAACCTTTGAGAAACATGGATTTGGAGACAGCACTTCATAGGTCAATCACCACAGTCCACTTAATCTTGATGTTCTCTCGGTTGATTTAGTGAATATTGGGTTATCGCTCTGTGGCTCTGGCATTTACTCCACATGACTCACTATATTTCTGATATTATGTACTTATCTTTATAAATCATAGTTCAATTCAGACTTGTTTCTTAAAACTGGCATGTGGAAAGGTTGAGGAGTGGGTGGGAATTTTGTCTTCCTGGGGCTGGATTAGGATAAGACAATTTATCTTTCTAATGTGGACAAGGTAAATGAACTGAATGTGCCAAAAGAATAAGATGTGGCAGAGATACTCATCAGCCCTATGTTGGTTTCAGACTAAGATATAAACTCAAGTAGAAAACAGAGGTCGTTTTTGATATTTAGAATATATGCTTTTGAAGAAAAAAATCTCTAAAAGTAATTCCTACATCTCACATTCTCTCTTGTGTTTCTGGATTGGTTGGCAAATGTGCCTCTTTTCCCTGGGCCATGTTTGTTTTGAACCGCTTTTGGTTTCTCTTGGACCATGAAGAGTTATGGTGGGACCTAGGTTTTTTAAGGCATGAGATTTATACAATGTGCCCCACCCCAAGGAAAATCAGGCAAATTGCATAAAACTCATTCCCAAGTGCACGTCTCGTGAGCCCACCCTCCACACCCCTCTCCCCTAGGGACCAGGAAGTGGCTGGAGGGAGTGAAGAGCACAAATCTCAAGCCTCACTAGTTTTGCGGAAAATCCACCTTCACCTAGAATTCAAATGTGTTCACTCCATGAACGGTCTGTAGCCCACAGCTCCCTTCCACTACACTTCCACATGCTGAAATTCCCTTGTGTGGGGTCATGAGGTCACAAAGCCATAGGCAACCTTTAGGTGCTGCTTGGAAATTTTTCACCACGAGATCTCTATAAATATAAGCCTTGACAATATTTGTAGTGATGGTTTCCCTAACTTTGTTTTTATGGCAAGCACAGTTAATGCTGGCATGGTACTTTATACACATCCTTAAATGTCCACATTTCTGCAACGTAGGTGCTATAGATTCTAAATCTGAAGGTGACAGAAGGAGAGCTCTGAGACGTAAAACTCATTAGCCCAAATCACTTGGTAAATCCATCCGGGTGGCATGCCTGACCAGCCTGGTGTAAATCCAGAACTTCTGCTTACAAATTGAGGTGCCTCTGATTTGTATTACTGCAGGGGACACTGGAACTCTCTTGTTAGTTTCTGATGGGAAGCAATTTGTAATACCCACTCTGTTTTAGAGTGCTTTGTATGCATCTGCCGTCATTAACTGCTACATTAATGGCTCCAGGGTAATTGAGAGACTGATTATACAAATAGAAAATGACCAGGCAACTCTGAACCGCTGTCAGCAGTAACCAGGCCAGAAAACTCTGGGCCACAACCTGCAACCATCAGTCCAGGAAGCCAAACCACAATCCCTGAAACGATCAGCCCCAAATGGCCAGCACTAGATCAATAACTGACAGATCAATAACAACAGTTGCCCATGCTCCCAGTTTAGGACCAGTTGGAGAAAGCCAAATATGCCCCATACCCATCACAGAGAATGTCCCACTTTTGGTTAGTCTGCCTCCAGCTTCCTCATGCCGACAGCCTCCAACCAGGCCTACCCAAAGCCTTCCCTTTTACCTGCTATTAAGCTTTCCCACTCATCTGCCTGCCTTTGAGTCTCTGCCAAATGCACCTCATGGTGGCTGACTCCCTTGCAACAGCAAGTTCTGTATAAGTAGCCTTGGCTTGTTCTCATTTGGATGCTCTTTGTTTATTTGCGTAGTACCTCGTGAAATACATGGCCTTGTGTAGTCCCTACTGCGTTCAATCTGTGGTACACAATAAGACTCCTGCATGGGAGCTTGCCCTTTTAGAACACTGCTGCCGTGGGAAGAATCCAGTCTAAAAAGACCACACAGAGAAGAATGCCCAGCCTCCCAAGGGACCCCCGCCAAGGGCAGCAGTACCACCCAGCCAACCCATAACGTCAGGAGAAACAAGGCTTG
Source organism: Chaetophractus vellerosus (assembly GCA_004027955.1). Lineage (NCBI taxonomy): Eukaryota > Metazoa > Chordata > Mammalia > Cingulata > Chlamyphoridae > Chaetophractus > Chaetophractus vellerosus. The sequence continues at coordinate 8,424 of PVKH010031615.1, forward strand.
GTTGTTGCTTTAAGGTACTATACTTTAAGGTGCTTTTTTGTACAATAAATCACCGATACACGTTTGGATGGCACAGTCCATTTCCTAGTTAATAATTAAAGTGACAACATTTATCTGATACCTAAAATATTTCACACCAATTACTGATTCCTCTAATTAATGATAACATTCACTACAGTCATAAGTGTTACTCTAATGAAAAAGAAAATATTTTTATAAACTGAATTAGATTCAATATAATTTAAAAATCAGAATGAAAACTCATAGATTGGTTGTGCATTTATAGAGTAACAAGCCAACCAATCTGTAGATTAGTTTGGATTTTTAATATGAAAAATCTTATCATATGAAAAGGCTTTGTTTGTTCCACTCCAACTCTTGTAGCCTGTAATTATCTCTCTTGCCTAAATGCGCTGATTGGGACATCTGGCATAAGATTGAGGATTGGTGTTAGCAGACTGCCCTACCTTGTTTCTCACCTCAAAGAGAAAGGTTTCAGTGTTTCATGATTAATTATGATTTTTTGCTATAGTTTGTTTTTCTAAAACTTTATGTTCTTTGCTAAGAAATTTTATTATGATTTTTTCCATCTATTGCTATGATCATATAATTACTTTTAATCTGTGAATGCTATAGAGTGAAATAAACAGCTCAAGGTTGCTGGGCACAAACTAAATTAATACAAATCTAATTTATTTCTATATACTAGTCAGAAGCAGAAAATGGAATTTTTAAAAAGACACTATTTGCAATCAGATTAATAATGTGAAGTACATGGAAAATGTGATAGATTCTTACATTCAAAATTGTAAAATTGCATTGCGATATTAAAGAAGACCTAAGTAAGGAAATGAAACACTTTCATGAATGAATAGACTCAGCACTGTGTAGATGTTGGTAATCTACATATTTGAATTATAACCGATACAATGCAGTCTTGAGGAAATAACACATTTTTGTTTATGTTTTAAGAAGATGTATGATTCCAAACCGTATATGGAGTCACATGGGCCAAGAATGGTCAAAACTTGACTGTGGGAAAAAAAGCACTGGGTAGCATTGCCCTACCATTTACCAAGACTTGTTACCAAGCTTTAGTGATTATTCTGTGTAAAACTGATGCCAGAAACATGCAAATAGACCAAAGAAACAGAAACAGACTTATGCTCATATGGACCCTAGATGCCAAAGGTTGGATTTCAGACTGCAGAGTGATAAATTTCACTGGGCTATTAGTGTGTGTATAGTGGAATTGAACCTTGCCTCATGCCAAATTAAGAATTACCTCATGAGAAAAGTCCTAAATATGGAGACAAATGAAAAAGTTTTCATAATAAAACAAAGGAGAGTATCTAACCAATTAAAGGAATTCTTCAACAGGATTTTTAGACAAGACCCAGAAAGTGCTTACCATAAAACAAATGATTGCTAAATTTAGATGGATTAAAATGAAAAACTTCTATTTTACAACACAAAAAATTCCATAAGAAGGACTCATGTCAAGTAAAGAATTGCTATAAAATAGTTTGAAAAAGGGGCCAGCTGTAGCCCAGTGGATAGGTCGCCGGTTCACCACATGGGAGGCTCTGGGTTCGGTTCCCAGGGACCTCTCTGGGCGGGCAGACCGCCTTGAGAACGGCAATCCGCTGTGGGCGGGGCAGAGCCTCCATGGGCAGGGCAAAAAGCCGCCACGGGCAGGGCAAAGCCGCCACAGGCAGGGCAAGCCGCCCGTGAACGGAGCAGAGCCGCCTGCGCAGTGAGCTGACTCGGCACGTCGCCGCAGCGGGGGGAGACAGAGCAGACACAGAAGAACGCAAAAATGAACACAGCAAGAGCAAGCAGAAAGGGGGAGGATATGTAACAAACAAACAAAAAACCAGTTAGAAAAAGACAGACAACCCTGTAAAAAGTGAGCAAAACCCTTTAATAGGTATTTTACAACAACATCATAAGCAATCAGGGAATAGCCAAGAAAAGCAGACAAAAGTAAACTTTGTCACGCAGAGCTGCATAGAGAGGTGGTAAACCTGTCAACCATGCCAGGTAACTGTTACCACAAGCTCAGAGGTGAGGGCTGGGCACACAGAGGTAGAAGGGGAGGGTCCTTCATATTCTACGTAACCTGAGAGGCCGTTATTAGGGGGTTTGCATTAACCTGATTTGCCACACTCAAGATATTTTAGACACTCTTTTGAGTATATGTTGTATTTCACAATTTAAAAATTGACTGAAATCTAGAGCAGCAGAAAATCACAATATAAAACAGTGAAAGCAGGGATGAAGAGGCCCAGAGCCCTTTTCAGATACCCTCATTATACCCCATCCCATCTGGCCCCCAAACCCCTGCCCCTGGGTGGCGGGAAGTGGGAATCCAACCTGAAGGCCCTTGCAGAGCACAAAGGCACTGCGGTGAGCAGACCAGGGATCGGTGGTGCACAGAAGTGCTTCCGTTTGGGCCAGGACAGATCATATACTGGGGTCAGAGGCAAGACTGGAGACCTGCCGGGGCCTTCTGCAGTGGGCGCCACAGCAGTGTTCGTGGGATTAGGTAAATCAACACACACACTTAACTGGAGTGCGAGGTGCTTTGCCGACATTTCCCCTTCTGAGCTCCATGGCCATTTAGGGCCAGTATCAGGCATATAACCAGGAACCTGCACACATTTCAGGTAACCAGGAAACAAGTGAGGTGTCGTGAAGACATCAGACAGGAACAATGGGGGATAAGGTAGGGTTGACGCTCGTTTCCAGAAAATAAAGTCCTAGCCAGTAATCCAAGAGGTAGATCATAATAGCCACCAAGGCTGCCTCCCAGATTACAGGAAACCCCCAGCATGTGATGGGAAAGCCTGGTGAAGGATGGCGGTGTGTCCTTCCTCCCTGGGCACGCTCTGCAGTGTAAGTAAGGCTGCCCTCTTCTTCATGGAAGACGTTTCTCTTCTCTAGTTTCCCATGCAGACCCCGGCATGTCCTCTCTTCTCACTGTGGCCCAGAAAACAAACTGCCTTGAACTTACCTCATTGTTCTTGCATTTGTTTTAGTTACAACAGAGAACTCTTAGAGTCTTTGAAGAACTTGTGTTAGAGATTTAGAGAAGAGGAAGAAGCACAAGATGTAGGAAGTGGAAGTAGATGGTCCCTTAATGTGAATTATATACAAATAAGGAGACAGAATTCTAGGAGTTTGTCAAAGAAAAATTGCACAGGAAAATGATAAAAAGGCAAGAATGATGATTTTATATGCAACAGAGAAGAGAGAGAGGCCAAAGGGGTATTGTGAAGTGTGTGTGTGAGAGAGAGAGAGAAAAAGACCAGAAGACCATTGTGATAGAGAGGAGACTAGAAGGCTATCACAATGGGGAAAGAGGGGGGGCTTCACTCCCCTGAAGCAGAGGGCAGGGGAGTTTTTAAGAACTGAGATGAGCTAGCCAAAGATATTGGAGGGGGAAGTCAAGCAATGGAGATTATCAGTTACATGATGTTAGCTCCTGAATTTGCTGTTGAGGCCAGATGGGACATGTTCCATCTGGATTCTGTAAAGGCCAAGGTGATGGAAGTCAGGGGTCAGGAGACAAAGATCATTGACACCATGGGTGAGGGACTTCTTACAACCTGCATGATGACAGGGTTCAGGTACTTTTCAGCATTGTCAAAATGCAATGATCAAGTCCACAGTAGTGTCCTGTCCATGCAATTTTGAGAATTGCCCCCATCATGGAATACACTTGGAACACCAGCTATCTCAGCTTGAGGTGAAATTCAGCTGAGGGGTGGGTGGCTCTTGTACCATCTCACAGAACAGACAGTGAATGTAGGAGGCAAGCTTATGCTTGTCTTTTTTTGGGGGGAGGGGGGTGCAAAGGGGGCTTTTTATG
>PVKH010031616.1:0-12297 GCA_004027955.1 Chaetophractus vellerosus
CACAGGCAAAGGACTTCCCTTGCTTTGCGTGGCGGTGAGGCCACTTCAGGGGAGCAGGTGGTGTCCACACCGTCAAGTCTTGTTCAGATGTCATCTCAGGGATGGCTTCCTTGACCACCTCATGTAAATCGCAACCCACTCCCTCACTGTAGAATGCCCTGCTCCCCTTCCCCACTTTATTTGTTTCTTTATTTTATTTTGCATAGCTCTTATCACCTTCAAACATACTATGTATGTACTTTGATTTGTCTGCTTCTCCCCACTAGAATGTAAGCTCTGTGAGGAGAGGGGATTTTATTTCCTCTATTCACTGATATATCTCCAGTGCCTAGCACATAGTAGGTGCCTAATAAACATTATTGGAATGAATGGATTAATATATGAATGAATGGATGAGTCAGTTAGTGAGAGGTGAAGTATAGGTGTTAACTAGACCACAGCAAATAGGCAGAGACTTTATTACTGCTCTCAACACTGGTAAAAGCGCTCACGGATCCTTCCACACATGCTGCCTTAGTACCCGGGGCTGCCCCCCAGCTTGTGAGCAAGACTGGCCTTCACCAGCGGACATGGCTGTAGTCTATTTAGGATGCCATAGGCAGCTACACTTTCCTACCTGGCTTGTCTGGGGCAAGGCTCTCACCCTTGTGGGCTTACAGACATTTATCAGAGCCTCTTTCCCAGAACCTTACCACGTCTCCCAAGCTCCTTCCTCTGCCAGATGAATCAAAGCCTCTAGACAATTCAGAAGCTAAGGGAGCAGAGCTGGTGAGGAAGCTAAAGGTAGAAGAAAGATTCACTAACTGCACAGTGATGGGGTAGTAATTTTACAGTTCTCCCAAACACCATCTTTCTCCTCATTAATGGGTTTGTAGTGATTCGCTTGTTTGTCAGGTGGCCTTGCCGAGTTAGAGGATGATGATTTGCAGACACAGTAGGAGCTTGCTTTTCAGATCATGCCTCAAGGCCCAGCCACACTGGTTTACTCAGTGAGGTTTATCCAGCTGGCAGTAAATCCCATCACCTTCATTTCTGCAGACCGCAATACCAGTACCCAAAACTTCCAAGAGTGTCTTCTGTGCGCCATGCACCAAGCAGGTGGTTTGCTTTTATCCAGCATCTCATCTCCCATTGTTATGTCTTTGCATGTCTCTCATGAAAAGTACATGTGATTCCCACATGACGGAAGAGGAAACTGAGGTTCAGGGAGCAAAAGCAACTGGCCCCGAGTCACAGGGCAAGTAAGTGCAAAGCCAGGACTCATATTCAGGTCTCGCTGATTCCAACATCCATGCAGCCTCAGACAGTAAATGTAGCTATGTCCTCACAGCCTGGAACGGTGCTTCTCCAGATTGTTCCTTTTAGGCATCTGCAAGCAGCACCTTTCATTCCAAGTATAGAAGTCTGTGATACTGTCAGCATGAAGAATGCTCAGCACAGGATGGACCAGAAGTTCACCTACTGTCTTTGTTCTAACACTTGCACTGTAGTAGAAAGAGCCATTGCAGTGCTGAGGGGCAGAAACCTAAAACGGAGGGTGCCAAGTCAGTGCCAAGCGTGGCCTTGGTGTCGATTAGGAAGCCTTCGCAAGCGAAGTACCAAGTGTGGAAACGGGAGATGCCTGCACCATCTCTTGTTTCTCCCCGGGTACAAATTGAAATTCTCAGACAAGTCCTTGCAGCTGTCCCCCAGTTCATCTCCTTTGGCCCACCCAGACCTGATCCCCCATCCAGGGCCACCCCATTCCTGTAGACCGTCACGTCTCCTGAGGACCATGGGCCTCTGCTGTTTGGATCCAAGTTCTCTTCCTTCACACATCTGAGCAAAGCTCTCACCCCCAGAATCCTGCCTTGCCTGCTTCTTTCCCGGCTTGAGGTTTATTCTTTCCAAGAGCATTTCCCATGGCATCCGCCTCGTTGGAGCGTCATGCCCTGGAAACCTTGGCTACTCACCTTCTTCCTCTCTGGTTAGTAGGTTCCTTGCCTAGAGATTCGTTATGCCTCGTCTCAGGTTAAAGGCACACATCGTGTAACCCTTGAAAGCCCTCACTGTCATCCCATAGCGCATTTATAATAGTAATGCAAACAATAATTTATCGTAATACTTGCAACGCTCAAGAGCGCGTGCACACATACGCACGCACATGAATTTCCTTCTTGTTTTTTAGTTTCAATATAAGAATTTTTGGCCGTTGGACCTAGATCCTCAGTCAGTGCCAAGTCCTTTTAGAGGGTGTGTTGTTTCGTTTTTGTTTTTCAGATTCTCTTCCCCTTCTGCCTGGCATGAGCTTTATACATTTGAGCTTTACACATTTTTTCGTCAAGTGCTATAATGATCGTTTCTAACAGGACTCAGACCATAGGATAGGCACTGTGTTCAGCCCTTTACACAAGGTAGCTTGTTTCATCCTCACAGTAATCCCATGAGGTTGGAAATGCTCTTATCCCCAGTCTTAAGACAAGGCAGCCAAGTCTCAGAGAGGTTAATAACCTGCTGAACTTCACACAGCTTGAGAAGAATCCAGGCTTCACACCCAAGGGAATCAGACTCCAGAGGTGAAACGCTAAGACACTGCATACATCTTGCCTCCCACTGATAAGCTATACTTGGCTTTCCCAAGCTCTTCACCTGGCCTCGGCTTCTGTGGCCATTTACCCTGAACATGCAAGTATTTCTGAGCAAGAAGGCCCTACAGGTGCTCATCTTTGCCCTGGGCTCTGTCCCTCATCCTCCCAGTGAGAGCTACTTCTGGGCCCTCCTTTGTGTCTTCTTCTCATGTGGCACTTTCTGGAGCCTATAACGTGATTGTAAGTCAGTGGGGTGAGGACATCCACAAAGATCTGCCCTCTTTAAGTTCTGGCTTTCATGGAAAACGTCAGCGAGCAAGAGGACATGAGCCCTTGGCTTTATGCACCAGTGAGGATGATCCCTGGCTTCTAACCTTTGTGGCCACAGGGCATCATTAGATTACACCGGCTTTATCTTCTGAACCTTCTTTTCCCTATAGCTCAGGGGTTCTTAACCAGGTGTCCACAGAAAGATTTCAGGGGTCCGTGAGCTTAAATTGAAAAAAATCAACTTATTATCAACTTAGTGTTTTCTCTGACCTCCAGTGTTGAGTGTCATAAAACTATCTGCTGCTACATTATGAGAAGAGGTCTGTGTTTTTCACCGAGTGGCAAAGGGGTCTATGGATCAAAAAAAGTTAAGAATCCCTGCTGTAGCTCAGTAGAGAAGAAAAAATATTAAAGGCTCAGACAGCTATAAATTCTGAACTCCTAAGTAATGAGTGACTCTGCCACCACAGGCATTTCTTGCTCCTGCTGGATCCCCATCTGTGTTGGCTGCCCTGGCCTGTGTTCCCAGTGTCCCAAATAGGAACTAGAATACATTGTCTTGTAGAAACAGTTAAACACCATAGTTAGGCACTCTAATTTAGCTTCATTTTGGGTCAGATGGACTTTTGTAGTCATCCTGGGACATACATTCCCATTTCCCAATTAAGGCCACTCAGATGTGCTTTGGTAACACAGGGCTTCTGTGGGTTGCTGCCTTTGTGCTCCTTGCTGATCTCACATGTCATCTCCTCCTAGGGGTCGCTAATGAAGCCCTGCACGTCCTTTGCTATTTATGAATAACCATGTGGATTTGGCGAGGTTCTAAAGCAGTGTTTGTGTATTCTTAGAGGGACTTTGATTATGAACTAAATGTGGTCATTTAGCTGTTTTATGAAAAGGATGTAGCTTCAGGCGAATTCAGTGGTGGATTCATGACATACCTTTTGACCACTGACAGAGTACAATTTTTAACTAAGTTCTGGGAACTTGATGAAGCTGAGGTGAATGTGTCCATCAATAGTGAGAAAGAGTACAGAGGGATTGAATCATGTCCCCCACAAAAGGCATGTTCGGGTCCCAACCCCTGGTCCTGTGGGTGTGAACCCATTTCTAAATGGAACCTTTGAAGATGCCATTAGGTAAGGTGTGCCCAAACTCAGTGAGAGTGGACCTTAGCCCAGTATGGCTGAAGTTCTTATAGGCAAAGGAAATAGGACACAGAAGAGAAGCCACGGGAAAAGCAAGGAGCTAGAAGTCAACGGAACCAGGAAGAGAAAGGGGAAGACACTGCCATATGCATTGCCACGTGACAGAAAAGCCAGGTACCAGGGATCACCAACAGGCAGCCCAGAATGCCACAGTCTTCTGGGAGAAAGCATTGCCTTGGTGACAGCCTGATTTTGGACTTCTCCTAGCCTCAAAACCATGAACCAATAAATCCCTGTTGTTTAAGCCAACACATTGCATGGTAGTTGTTTTAGCAGCTAGGAAACTAAAACAGAGGGTCTACTCTATTTTTATACAGTTCAATAAAAACTTCTATTTAGCCTAGACAAAGTACAACTTATTTTACTCCATGTCACAGCGTTAGGGTCCAGGAAGGTGAACGCCGGGGCCTCGAGACCTTGAGGCCTCTTTATACTCTGGTGATCTTCCCAAACTAATCTTGGTGGAATATGCATGGTGAGGTTTGATTCTGCTCAAGAGTGCTGAAATGATACTAGTGATTATATGGTTTTTCCAGCTTGTAGAGAATATTCTATACTTTCATTTTGTGGGAAGTAACTTCAAGTCACAGCAGTGAATCCAAATGATCCCAGAAGTTCCAACCTGGTAGTAAGTTTTGTCCCTCAGAGAATTGTGTTAAGTTTTCAAGCCACTAAAGTTTCATTTAGTGCTCTTCAAAGCCCTCATAGCACTATGCAGTTATAAAGACAACTTGTTCTGGCTAACAAATGTTACTATGCTGCTTTGGTTCCATCGCCTGCATTTTTTAAAAAAAGAAACAACCACCTGTATCTTGCTAGTAATAATAGTGGTATGCTAATGTCTAAAAGGAAACCCTGGCAGTCTAAAAATGTGAGTTCTTTTTAAAGCCTCTAATTTTTTGTGAATAATGTTATTCTAAACATTGGTGTAGGATATCTGTCTGAGTCCCTGCTTCCAATTCTTTGGGGTATATATAGATGTGGGATTGCTGACCGTAAAAGGTAATTCTATGATAAACTTTCTGAGGAAATGCCAAACTGTTTGCTATTAGCTGCACCATTTTACAGTCCCACCACCAATGCTCCAATTTCTCTGCATTCTCACCGATACTCATTTTTTTCCTTTAGTTTTTTGTTTTGTTTTATTAATAAGCACCCTAGTATGTCCTTGATTTCTATTCCCTTAAGGGCTGATGATGTTGAGCATCTTTTCATGTGCTTATTGGCCATTTGTATTTCTTCTTTGAAGAAATGTCTATTCAAGTCCTTTGCCCATTTTTTAATTGGGCTGTGTGTTTTTTCCTTGTTGGGTTGTACGAGTTCTTTATATATTCTGGGTATTAAACCCTTATCAGATGTATGGTTTCCAAATATTTTTCCCCATTATATGGATTGTCTTTCACTTTCTTGGTAATATCCTCAGATGCACAAAAGTTTTTAATTTTGTTCAAGTCCATTTTGTCTATTTTTTATTTTTCTGCTCTCATGCTTTTGATGTAATAAACCTCTAACTTTTTATTGCAAATTACTGGGGCTTTTGAGGACAGTGGGTTCAATTATTTTTCTTAAAAAGTATAAGTTAAATAAAAAACATTTCCCTATTCCTCTAAGCAGTTGGTTGGCAAATTTTAGTGAATACTTCTTTTGTGCAGGCACCATGCTGCACTGGGAATATAGTCTGCCCTTGTGGAGACTGGAATCTACGAGGGAAACTGGCATTAAGGAAATAATCTCCCAAATAGCCGTTTACTGTCACTGTCATGACCTTTATGATGGAGAAGAATGGCGAGCTGTGGGAGCTTACCACGGGCGTGCGAGCCTAGGCTGGCTTGTAGGAGCCCAGGTAAAGGCGGAGAGAGAGGCACGCAGGGATGCTAGGCAGGTAAGCCAGGTCATGCAGGGTCATGTAGGCCAAGTTAAAGACTTTTGAATTTTAGGGAAGGGAAGATGATCAGATCTGTATTTTCTAAATGAAATTGTGGCTGCTTCAGGGAAGGTGATTGGAAGGAAGCAAAAGTAGATGAGTTGACTAGTTAGTCTAGGCCAGAGGCGTGGTACTTTTGGTGGACGATGGTGAGTGGGGATTGAGAAAAGTGGGCACATCGGAGAGATTTCTAGCTTAAATATTGCTAACGATCTACCTCGCTGCTTCCATTTAGAGAACTTTCCATAATGACATGTTCATCCATTTGTTGTCATTCTTCCTTACATTCTCTCTCAGCAATTGCCGTTTAATTAGGGCAACCAGGCCAGTCTTGCAGGTGTGTGAGCTGCAGCCCAAACCTAGGAAGCCACCGGTATGTTAGGTTATTTTTTTGGAACCTAAGAAGTTTCTCCCAGATGCTCTTAGATCAAAAAGAAAAACGGAAGGAGGTGGGAGCTGGGGGAGACTGCATATCTCTTGAAGAATCACCACAAAGGACAATATTTCAAAGTCCTGCGAACAACAGAATATTTGGGGAAATTCTCTTTCCTCAGACTGCCATGTTGGAGAGAGCATAAGCTCTTCCTTATTAGATGTGTGACCTCAAGTAAATTATTTAAATTGCCTGTGCCTCACTATCCTCATCTGTAGAAGTAGAATTAACAGTGGCACTTACCTCGTGGAGCTGTTGTGAGGATTGCATGAGTCAATTTGTAGAAAACTTTGCATCAGTACCAGCATATAGTAAGTACTCAATAAATATTAGTTGTTATTTTTAATGGAGTGAATGCCTTTGTCAGAGGAATGATTTCCAAAAGTTGAAACTCCTTTAGTTTAAATACATACACCACATTGATTTTTAGCAGCAGGTACACTTTTATTCATGAATTGGAAAGGATATATGCTAGTAGGAATTCAGTTATGTCCTTAAGAGAAAAATATGTCTAATAATAGTTTTTTAAGTGGCCGACTAGCAGGTTAGTGCAGAGATAACACTAGCTGTGCAGCTAAGGGTCCTGAAATTTAGTCTTAGATAGGGGGCCTTGGGCAAATTAATCTCTGAACCTCAGTTTCCCTCTACACACAATGGGGACACTAATATTTACTTTGCAGAATTGTGAAAACTAAACGAAATCTTATACAAAGATGACTTGGACAAAGCTTATACACAGACAATGCCTGGCACAAAAATGAAATGAGATCTTTGGGCTGAATGGTTTATTGTTATTTTGATTTCAGAGTGTTAGTTTTGATTTTTATATTAATGGTTCTCTGTATAGACAGTGTGTCTTCGTTGACTGCCTTTCGTTATTCCCAAACACGCTGCTCTTGGAGAGTGCGGCATTCCTCTCGCCGTGTCCCGCTGGGCCCTGAAGCTCACCTGCACAGGAAGGCGGCCCGTTTCTCATCCTTCCAGTTGCTCTGCCACCTTGGGAAGTGTCTTCCCAGCAGACTTTCCCTGGAGAAGGCTGCATTTTGGTGACTTCTCTAATGGGTATTTCTTGCTGTCACTTCCAGCACTGCATAATTATGACCCCAGCTTTGCCTCTAAGTGGCATTAAGTCTTATCTCCCATCAATACCGACATAAAAGCCATAGAAAGGTAGAGATCCTGTCATGTCTTAACTGTGAGCTTCTGGGCGGCGGGGACGTAGTACCTCAGGAGTCACCCTCTCGCTGAGAAGGTGGAAACAAGGCCGTCTGGGGCACAGGAAGGATCAGACTCTCTGGGTTTGAATCCTGACTCTACCATTTACTGCCTTTGTGAGTTGGGGCAAAAGAGTGACTTCTCTAGGCCTCGCTCTGCCCATTTACAAACTGGGGTGGTAATAGTTTCAAGTGAGCTAATATATGTAAAGCACCTGGTGCTAAGTACCTGGGTAAGTACAAGAAGAGAGTTGTACATCAAGGGGAAAAAATCTTGGTTTCCTGTTTTCTGCCTTGCTGTTGCCACCCTGACTCTCTTCTCAGGGAAGGGGCTCACAATTGAAGCAGCTTCAGCCTTCTCGCTTGTCAGAACCAGAAGACAGTGAGATCAGTGTGGCTTTTCACCAGTGCTGGAATTCCACCACTGGCCCACACTCCCAGGCCCTTAGCTGGAAGAAAGCACTGAGAGCAAGAATAATTCCCCCATTTCGGGGCCTGGCGTGTTAATTCATTGACACTGCTGAGCAGTGGCCTTTAATTCACTTAATCATTAACCGTGGGCATCCTAATGTGTCCCTGTGAGTTGGCAGCCGGCTGGTAGGGGACGGAGCAGCCCTTTCTTCCTGGTTGTTGTTAGAGTCAACACAAAGACTGAATGCGTTCTAGCTGGGCCTTCGCTCTATTATTTCAGTAACTGAAGAGAAATTATGGAACAGCTGGGAGTCAGACTGGCCAGCTGGATGCACATTGTCCAGGGCAGGGCCTGCCCACAGGCCTCTGCGATGGTCTGTAGTTGCACGGGCAAACAAATCACACTTGCGCTATAAGAGGGTGTGCAGTTGGCATGAATACGTGGAACCTTGCTTCCCAGTAGATCGCAGGAGGGCTTCTTGTAATTTACCCACCGTGCTGCAGGAGGTCTAGCAAAACCGCAGGCTTCGGTGAGCTTCGTCACTTTGATCCTCAGGTGGGAGGGGTTTCCTGCCAAGGTGAGGAAATTAGGCTGAAATTCCTGTAAGGCAGCTTGAAATGCTACTGAAAATTGAAGTCCTTGCACCCAGGCCCATTCCAGCACTTTGTAGAAATGGGAAAGGTATGCTCGTATTTTAGATTGATAGCATTTCCTCCTGGTAAACCCAGGAGCCAGGCAGCTTGCTACCCTCGGTGGGCAGAGAGCACGTGAAGTGGGTGGTGGGGAGGTGTTTTGGTGACGGCCTGGAATGGGTGTCACGCAGACCTGCCTTCCATGGTCTCGGGTCTTCATAAAACCCTGTGTGTTTATCTAGTCTACACTCTTGTGTTTCACAATCCTTTTTCTGAGTTATTCCTAACCATAGCAGACAATAAAATAGTTTTGCAGCAAGAATTACTTCATATGACATTTAAATGAATAGTTTTCATTTCACTCTTGTTTTCTCCAGTGGGCAGTTTTAGAGAATCCTACAGGCTGGGGAACGTAAAGCACTCAAAAGTCATCTAAGCCCTTCTTCTCTTCAAGCAAGAATCCCTTTGACAATATCCTCCAACAGGATCATTTGCTTAACATATAATCTCTCCTTGTGTGTCCAGGGACATGAGGCAGTGCGTTCTATTTTTGACCAACTCCTAATGTTAGAAAGTTCTTCCTGATATAGATTTAAGTCCTTGTGTTATTCCCGCTTTAATACAAGTTATGCCAAATAAACTAAAACGCCTTCCACAGTGGCCTCAGAAGTGTTTGACGGCAACAGCAATGTCCTTCCCCAAACTCCCTTTTCTAGCCCAGTCACTAGTTCCCGCAACCTGTCCACATATGCCATAATTTATCATCTTCAGTACCATCCCAGATGACCCTCTCTGTAGATGCTGTGTTAATAAACTTCTTTTTTATGGACTTGTTCTCATAGGACTCAATCTGCGGGTCTCATACATCTGAGCTTGATTTTACATCAGCCTTACAGAGTCAGAGGTACTCGAGATGTACATCAGGCCACTCTTGCTCCTCTAAATAATTCATGGGAAAACCTAGATAGCCATTCTCCCTGGGGAAACTGAGGCTCAGGAGGAATAAAGGGATGGTGACTATCACATAGATCAGCATCCATTGAAGAGGCAGGGCAGAATTCTTCAGTAAACCTCCCTGTGGCTCAGTCTGTTTTGAACCTTCATTCTTCTTCCTATGTGCATAAAGACCAGCTTGGACACACATGCTCAGACATGACGCACTACCTCCTTATCAAAACTTGACCCGTGAGGTCAAAGGAGGGGCTTCATTTATGTTTTCCAGGAAAGCTCTGAAAGGGTAAGTGGGATGGATTATCTTTCATATTTTGAAGTAGGTGTAAAAAGAAAGGAATGAGGCATATGTTCCCTGCCTGGTTTCCTGGGTGGTTCTCTGATTACTGTTTCTATAGTGAAAAGATAAGTAATAGAGTAAAGGTAGAAAAAGAAGGAAAGGCACGAGATGACATCTTTGGCTTTGTACAAGCAAATGCCCAACCAGCTTTTTTGGAATCCATAGAGGCAGCATAGCTGCAGCCAGACTTTGAGTATAAACACTGGCTTTGTACCAACCAGTTGAGGGAATCTGGGCAAGATATTGGCCTGAGTGTGCCTCGGTTTCCTCATCTGGCAAATGAGGATGATGACAATAGTATCTCCCTTGAAGGGTTGTAGTGAGAATTAAATGAGTTACCATGAGTAAAGGGCTTGTTACAGTACCTGGCATCACAGGAAGCACTGACTACATAGGGTTTGCTCTTATTATTAATTTTTATTTTTCTCTTTCTGTTGCATAGTGAATTCAGAAGAGCCAAACAACTTCCTTGTCACTCTCGTGTTTTTCCTATTTAAAAACACGCTTAGAAGCCCAGTTGTAGTTGGAAGGAATCATGCCCTTGCCACGCAGTGGTTGGTTTGCGTTGGTCTTTGGAAAACTGACACGCTAACAAGTGTTAAAATGGGCAAATGGAATGCCCGGAAGCTGGGACGCTTTGTGTCACAAGTGCAGCTTCTGCAGCGCTTACACAGAACAGTCCCGTTTCAAGGGAAGTTGCACGTATGATGTGTGGTAGGTTCAAAAGGCCACACTGGGCCCTTTCATTTTGAGGGTCTTTGAACAGAGTTGAGCGCCTGTGTTGAGCGGATGGCTTGAGGCACTTCCCAAGGAGGGCTGGCTTTCCTGCCCCTGCGGCGTTCCTGCCCTGGAGGCCGACTCAGGTCTTCCACAGTCACAGTGGTGTCTCCTCTCACCATGCCCGGGTGGTCACCGAGGATGGAGAGCAGGAGGAACTCGCCATGGGCCAGCAAAAATTCCGCTGCTCTTCACCTCTCGTTCTGAATTATTAGTAGCTTTCTGCCTTGTGAGGTAGATCGCTGCTGAGACTTTATGAATGAAGACATGTGCATGATCATCTCATCTGCCCGTCACTGATGGTTTGTGTCAATGTGACTTTATCAGGGTCACACCACATTCATTTAGCAAATATTTATTGAGCACCTACTGGGGGGTCTGTAGTTTTGTATCAGTGGCAGGACCAGAATCTAGTCTTACTATTTCCGATCCAATGTTCTTTCCCCCATGCCCTGTTGTCTCTCTTAGCAACTGCTCATCCGCCCACAGGATGTCAGGTTGCAGCTGTGGAGTATACTTCTCAAATGTGGATGTTACCTCTGAGTATATATAATGAGAAACCAGATATATGTATCGGAGGGACCCAGGGCCCAAAACCTTGCACAGAATGGTACATGGCCTTGTGTTCCCTAAATCTACCAGAATGTCGTGAGAACCAGACTCAAATGTAACCTGAATGTTTGATGAGTAGAAAAAAGCAGCGGAGTATCCTGTCTAGAATTTCTTAAGGATGTTGAAGAAAGTGCTGATGGTGATAGGATAAATGAGATATCTTTTGCTCAGTTTTCCCCACACAGTCTGCACCTTCCTTCCCTTTCCATCTCCAATTGATAAAATACTTCACTAGGTACCAGGAGCTGGGAGGTAATGGGGCGTAGAGTGGTAAGAATGTGGAGTCAGACCAACTGCGGTTTGATTCCCAGCTCTACCACTTTCCAGCTGTGTGGCATGGAGAAATTTACTTAGCTCCCCTGAACCTCAGTTTGCTTATCTGTAAAATGGGGGGGATGAATTGTTAACTAATAATTATATTAATAATATAAACAATATCTAATAAATGATGTTAAATTTAATATTTATTGATAATAGTCATATTACAAAATTAAATAAAATAAAGCATGTAAATTGCCTAGTCTGGCAATTACCTGACACTCAGAGACAGCACCTGATAGGATTATTTTTATTCATTCCATGACCTTACCCTACTTATCATGTGACCATTGACAAAGCATTGAACTTTCTGATTGTCTATTTAAAAAGGGAACTAATAAATGATATTTGCCCTGCTTGCCTCACAGGGCTATTATGAGAATCTAATTAGCATTCTCTGTGATGCAGTACTTTTTAAGGTGAAACATGCCGTGCAGATAACAATCCTGTAGCTGTTACCCCAAAATTCTACATGCTTAGAATGATGGGTGACCTGCATTTAGCCATATTTGCTCAGATCCATGGCAGGTCTTTTAGATTAGAAAAGAAGGTGGGCTCAGCTGCCAGTTTTGTGTGGTTACCGTGGCTTATTCTCACCAGCTCTCTACATCTGCGCTGCTGTAAAGACAGTGCTAACCC
>PVKH010031617.1:0-12296 GCA_004027955.1 Chaetophractus vellerosus
TAAAAACTTATCCTCATCGTAATATAATCATATCATAATAAGAGTGTATATTTCCAGTGATTTCAAATTTTAGAGAGAAAATTTGTTCTAGATACTAAACATTTTTCTTCTCTCCACAAAGTTTAGATTGCCTTCTGTTCTTAAAATTATTTATTTCTCTTCCAAAATGCATAGAGCTTTAACAAGCAAAATAATAGAAAGTCTGTCCAAAATATTTTTCATTATGTTAACCTCTTTGTATTAAAATATAAGTGAGTCAAGCACAGATTTGTATTTTGTAATTGTCTTCTTGGGGAAAAATTACAATCCTCATTGACATTAGTTAATACCCTCAGTAAGAGTCTATCATATCATTAAGTATTATCTCCTGGTGTGAATGAGAAAAGACTCTCTAACAATCTTTAAAATTGATTGTTTTACATTATAACCAGGACAACCATAATTATATAACTCTAGTCTCAGTTTTTTTGTAGTTCACATCATTTTAGTCAACAGATTATTCAAGTTGAAGAGGTATTGTTTGCCATGAAGCAAATTATCAAGACCCAGCACTTAAAAATAAAGTACTAATCAAAATTATAAAGTGGAGCTCCATTCTTGTGAGTTTTTAAGTGTTCTTATGTCAGTCCTTGCATAATGCATGAAGCATTTGAATTCTTTTATAATCATACATGAATGTGGGTATATATCAGTAAGTCACGGTCCACATTTATTCTAATAAAGGTGCTCAGGTTTGTTACTGCCCAGTAGTGTTTAGAGGCGGGTGAGGCAGAATTTAGGGCTCTTTTGTTGAGGCAGAGTGTAAGGCTCTTCTGTTTTCACCTTCTTTTACTTTTAGCCTATGGAGATAGGCATGTGTCACTATCTATTATTGAATGAAAAACTACCCCAAACTTCAGGGTTTAAAACAACAATGATTTTTTTCATGATTCTATGGATTGATAAGCTGGATTTCTTTAAGAATTAAATGCTTCAATTCATCAAAAGACATCATTAAGAAAAATGAATAGGCAAGCCATGGTGTGGGTGCTAATATTTGCAAAACGTAACTGCAGGAGGACTAGCACATAGAATATATAATGAACTACAAGTCAATAATGAAAATACAAACAATCCAATTAAAAAGGACAATATATTTTAAGAGACACTTCACAAAACAGGGAGGGATTGACAAAATTAGTGCTATATCTTAGATGGATTTTGTTCTGCAGAGGGTAAGAACAAGCTTCCTTGACTGGGAGGACAAGAAAATGTTTGAAATTGAAGCTGGGTATTGAGAAGAGTAGGCTTCACGGCAACGGAGATCATGTCCTAGGCAAGGGGAATGGACGAGTAAGGAGATAGTGGTATGCTGGATAATTTGGGGGGCTAATATGTGGTTTCTATTGGGGAGCAACGATTCAGCAGAAATTTTTAAATTTTATTTTGGCTGTAGTGAATCTAAGGTAGGTCAGGCTATTCAAAGTATTTCCCAGGAAAGGAGAACTGTACGATGTCAGAGACCAGAGTTAAAGATGGACAGGGTCCATCTGGTGTTATATATGATTTCATAAGCCACAGAAAATCCATTTCATTTCCAGACAGATGTACACTCTGCATATATTTTAAGATATTCTTATAGAGCTGATTACTGAAAATGGATGGGATCTCTGAGGCACAATTATGTAGAGTGGGGCAGAGGTGCTCAGAAGAGGCCATTGAAGATGTGATATGTCCACCCTCCAGATGAAGGCCCTCTAAGGGCTCCCATCCAAGTGGGGAAGCAAGTAGGAATTTCTGCAGGGCAGCTTAATGGACATCTGCATATCTGCACATTAACAAATATGAGTGGACTTAATCCACCAAGAAAAAGAAATAGATGTTAAATTTGGGCCGTAAAGAAAGCCCAACACTAGACAGAAAACAAGCATAGTGAGCAAAATAATTCATAAAATTTCAAGAAAAAAATGGGCATATGTATTCCCAGGCAATTGTAAACAAAATAAAGTAGGGATCCTGACTTTGATAGAATAAACAAAATGTGATTTAGGGCAACAGTTTTTAAAGAAGAAAGTGGAGTTCCTTTTGTAATTGCAATGTGAGGAACGCATGGTGGAGGTGGACCTTAGGACTAGCTTGGATAACAACAGCAACTTCACAAAGCTGGAGGGCCAGGAGATAAAAGGAGAAATATAAAATCTCTTCTTAAAAGAAGATGAATTTAATTTGCCTCTCTCAGCCTATGGCAGATCAAACAACAAAATGTAAGGCTATAGATAACCTAAATAGGATAATTTTGAAAGTGCCTCTGATTGGTATATATCAAAATCTGAACACAGAAAACAGAGAATACCCATTCTTTCAAGTGTCTTTGCTACATTCATGGAATTGACCATATAAAATTCATAAAAAAATCTCAATACACTCCAAGAAATTTAAATAGTATTGAAAATTTCTCTGATTGAAATGTGAAAAAACTAGAAAAATAATAACAAAACCAATAAACAAAAGACCCTTCTACCCGGAAATTAAAACAAAGAAGCAAATGAAAAATCAAAACAATATATTTTAAACATTTCTAGAATCACTGAAGAAATGTAACCTGGAATTGCAGAATCTCTAGAAAGTAATAATAATGAGAATATTACATAAAATAATTTATGGGATTACTGAAAGAGGTTTGGAAGAAAATTCATAGGCTTAAATATTTATATGAACAAAAGAGCAGATTGAAAAGTTAAGTACCTGAAACTGTAGGTTTTACAAAGAACAACAAAATGTCTTAGAAACCAGAGAAAGTAGTAGAATAAATCAATACAAAATTTATCCTTTGAGGAAAAAACTAGATGAATCACTATCTAACTTACTGAACAAAAAGAGAAACAGAAAATCCCCCCAAAAGAAATAATAAGGAGTAAAAACTCAAAGAAATAAAAGAAATTTGAAAAAAAAAAAAAAAAAGATTCCACCTTACCGGGCCCACCCCAGATTAGAGTATATGCAGAATTTCAACTCTTTCCACTGTGGCCTGGTAATCCTCTGGGTGGTCGTTCACATTTCATTCAAGCAGCCTCCTATGATAAACACTTGGGTTTTTCCAGATTTTTGCTGTTATGGAGTGCTGCAGTGAATTGTCTGTTGAATACATCTTTTTATATTTTTGCTGTGACTCTGTGAGATCGATCCTTTGGATTAGGATTGCTTGTTCAAAGGCTAAAAGTGCATGCAATTTTACTAAATTTTACCAATTCCTCCCTCCCATAGTTTCATTCCATATTGTCCCCTATCAACAGTATATAACACTGCCATCATCATCTTTTTTGAAGTACTCAAAAAAAAAAAGCACTCATGCAAAGAGTATAAAGCTAATGTGAAGAAATAAACAAGAATAGAAGGGAAAACTTTGAAAAGGAACAGCAATGAGCATAGACTACACTTACTAGTTTTAAAAAAAATACATATATTTTTCATTTTATTTATTAAAATTTTTTTGTCTTTTAAAAGAAGGTTTAGATTACATAAATGTTACATTGAAAATATAGGGGATCCCCATATACCACACCCCTTGCCCCTCCCACACGTTCCCCATTCAACATCGTTCATTAGTGTGCTACATTTTTGGTTACGACTGATAAGCACATATTGAAGCATTGCTACTAACCGTGGTCTATAGTCTACATTATAGTTTACAGTTTGCACCACACAATTTTATAGTTCTGACAAAATGTATAATGGCCTGTATCCGTCATTGCAATGTCATGCAGGACAAGTCCAATATGCCCAAATGCCCCATGTTACACCTTTTCTTTTCTCTCCTTTCCCTCAGAACCTCTGATGGCCACTGCCTTTATATCAATATCACAAGTTCTTCTATTGCTAGAATAATAATGTCTACTTTAGTCCATAGTTGCATTCCCTGCTTTTGTTTGTTCATTCCTCAATCTTGAGGAGTTTGGAATGGTGACGCACACTGTTTCTGATTTAGAGGGGGCTTAGATAACCATGGGGCAGATGAATGGAACTGTCTTGCTAACAGTTGTAAATACTCTCTGTTTTTTTGGGATGGGTGTTGTCCATCATCATCCTTTTGCTAGTTGTCCTGCTAATATTCAGGGCCCAACTGGCATATGAACAGACCAAAGATTTAAGTTTCTGGGATGTATTTTTAATGAGTATAGTGCTAATTATAGGTAAAAATAAAAGGAACAGAAGAGCCATGTACAGGGAAATTATAAATGAGTCTAACTCTGTTACATTGGGGAACATATATTCCAAAGTAAGGCCCACTGACAAGATGCCAAATTCCTGGGATTGTCTGCCATGCCTATAGTGTCTAGATGTCTCTAGAGCCCTCAGGAGAGCCCTGCTTGAGGCACTGCTTACTGTGGCAGTCAGTGAGAGCCTCCTGAGATATGCATAAATATAACCTCTGGAATGACCTCCCAACTCACTTTGAAATCTCTTAGCCATTTGTATTTAATATTTGTATTTGATATTTTCATTTGTATTTAATATTTCCTCCTTTTCATCAAGGTCTTTTTCCAAATGCATTGTTAGTTGGAGCTTGGTAATAATCTGTTGGTGTCAGGGAGGCTCATCCCCAGAAGTCATGTCCCATGCCAGGAGGAAGGTAGTGAGTTTATATGTTGAATTTGGCTTATAGAGAGGCCACATTTGAGCAACAGGGAAGCTTTCAGGAGGTAACTCTTGGGCAGCATATCATTCTAGGCTAAGTTTCAATTTCATAAGAACAAAGTTCGTAAATACAACCGTCACTATCAGGGTCTGGCCTATTGGTCTGTCCATCTTTGACAGGCACTGCCCATGTACTCTAGGAATTCTTGCCACTCTATTAGAGAATGTAGTAAGACTTTCTGGGATGGGAAATCAATATTCTTTCGGTCATTGTGTGGGTCTCCACCCACCGAGACAACACCCCATGACCACTTGAACACATTCATGTTCCACAAAGGCATGCCCCAAGTGCACCCCTCCTCACACATCCCCCCATCACTGGCACCCTGCACAAGTGATCTTTTCCTGCCATAGTTGTGACACTTCTGCAGTCCAAAACCTCCCCAAAACAAAGCCAAAAAATAAATAGGAATAATAATAAATTAAAAAATAATAAAATAACAAATAAAATACAAAAATACAAAATAAAAATAGTTTTTTTTGAATTGTGTCTTTCATCATTATAAGATCTATTATCTTTTATGTACAGGGACAATTTCTTCTGTAGGTTCCCCAAGTATCTTTTTTTTTTTTTTTTTTGCTTTATTTTCAAAGAAGCTTTGGTTTACAGAAAAGTCACATAGAAAATATAGGGGATTCCTGTATACCCAACTCCCTCCCTCTCTTACATTTTCCCCTATTAATAACATCTTACACGAGTGTGGTACATTTGCTATAATTGATGAAAAAATATTGAAGCATTGCTCATTGCTACTAACCATGGTCAATTATGGTTTATATTTTACACTGAATACTTCTAGAGTTTTGACAAAATTTATGATGGCCTGTATCCATCATTGCAAGATCATGCAGAACAATTACAAAGCCCCAAAAGTGCCCTCTTCTTCCCTCCCTCTCCCCTCAGAACCTATGGTAACCACTAAGTTTCAATTTTTGAAGAATAAGGTTCATAATTATATGTATTAATAATGAGGGCTTGACATACTAGTCTATTTTCTTTTATTGGGCACTGCCTGTGTTCTTGAGAGATTCTTGTCCCTTTAATTGAGAACGTAGCAGGACTTCCCAGGATGGGAGTTTAATATTTTCTTGTATATTGTGTAGTTCTCCACCCACTGAGATAACACCCTATGACAAGATGAACATTTTCATATGCCCCAGGTGTGCCTTATCCCACATATCCCCCCCACCCCCGATGCCCTGCACCAATAAGCTTCCCCTGACACATTTTCCAAAAGAACATTCCCACAATTGTCATTTTAACCAAAGACCTACAAATCCCCAAGTTCACCTGTTCATTCCTCCAGCCCTCCCCCTCAGTTCCATGGATAGTCCAACCCAACTCCCCCACTCACCCTTGCATTCTAGGATTGTTTACCCCAATCACATCATTGTACAACTAACTTCCCTATCCATTGCCCAACCTTCCACCTTATCATGGGTTTTGCTATATTGAGCATCAGCTGACGACACTCGACTCCCTTTCTGTCTCCTGATAGCTTATCTTCCAGACACTAGCTCTGTGAGTCTGCTCAATTTGCTTAAGTCTTTTTGGTGAGGTCATGTAACTGTCCTTCAGCGACTGGCTTACTTCACTCAATATAAGGTCTTCAAGATTCATCCATGTTGTCCTGTGTATTAATACTTCATTATTTCTTAAGCTGAGTAATATTCCATTGTATGTATATACCACAATTTACTTATCCTTTCATCTGTTGATGGGCACTAGGGTTGGCAATAGTGAATAATGTCGCTATGAACATTGATATACATACATCTGTTCGTGTCACTGCTTCCAATTCTTCTGGGTATATAAGCAGCAGTGGGATTGCTGGATCATATGGCAGCCCTATAGTTATTTTCCTGAGGAACAACCAAACTGTCCACCACAATGGCTGCACAATTCTACATTCCCACCAGCAGTAGATGAGAGTTCCCTTTTCTCCCATTTTTTAAACAAGTTGTTTGTTTTTTTATTTTCAAGATGTAGGATTTCTTTATCTATGCTAGATATTAGGCCTTTATCAGATAAATGGTTATCCAATATTTTTCCCATTGAGTAGGCTGCCTTTTCACTTTCTTTTTTTAAATTTTGAAATAAAATTTTATTGAAGTATATCATTCCTGCATGAACATACATAAACAATAAATATATAGTAAAATTTGTGAATTTACAAAACAAACAAGGCTCCCATACATCTCCCCACCACCAACACCTTGCATTGTTGTGAAACATTTGCTACCAATGATGAAAGAGCATCATCAATATATTACTACTAACTACAGTCGATATCTTACACATGGTGAATTTTCCTCCCAACCCAGCCAATTATTGACACCCTATATTAGTATTATATATTTGTTATTGTTCAGGAGAAAATGTTCTCTTATTTGTCCTGTCAACCACAGTTCATCATCCACCACTGGATTCCCTGAGTAATAAAGTATGAAAGATAATTTTGGGTCATCCTCATGTATGTTAAAGTGAATATTTTAGATTCAAAATTAATATTGGATAAAATCATGTGTTAGAGTGCATATGTATAGATATGATTTGATTCAATTACTTTGTGGGATTGAAATCTGATACCTTTTTACTTTTTTTTTTATTATATATCCCCTCTTTCTGCTTGTTCTTGCTGTGTTCATTTTTGCGTTCTTCTGTGTCTGCTTGTCTCACCCCCAGTGTGGTGACCCACCGAGTCAGCTCACCGCGCAGTGGCCTTGCCTGCTCACGGGTGGCTTGCCCTGCTTGCGGGGGCTTGCCCTGCCCACAGCGGCTTTGCCCTGCCCATGGTGGCTTGCCTTCTCAAGGCAGTCTGCCTGCTCAAGGAGGCCCCGGGAACTGAATCCGGGGCCTACCATGTGGTAAACTGGCGCCCTACCAATTGAGCTACAGCCGGCCCCCTTTTTACTTTCTTGACAAACTCCTTTGAAATGCAAAAGTTTAAAATATTGAGGAAGTCCCATTATCTATTTATTCTTTCATTGCTCATGCTTTGGGTGTAAAGTTTATGAAACCATTTTTTTACTATAAGATCTCATAGATGCTTCCCCACATTATCTTCTAGGAGCTTTACAGTCTTGGCTCTTATATTTAGATCTTTGATCCACAGGAATTATTTGTTTGTATAGGGCATGAGATGGTGATCCTCTCTCATTCTTTTGGATATGGATATACAGTTTTCCCAGCACCATTTGTTGAAGAAGCTATTCTGTCTCAGTTGAGTGGGCTTGGTGGCCTTGTCAAATAACAGTTGACTGTATATGTGAAGATCTATATCAGAACTCTCAATTTGGTTCCATTGGTCAGTATGTCTATCCTTGTGTCAATTCCATGCAGTTTTGATCACTGTAGCTTTGTAGTAGGCTTTAAAGTCAGGTAACATGATTCATCCAATTTTGTTTTTCTTTTTCAATATGTCTTTGGCTATTCAGTGCCCCTTGCCCTTCCAAATAAACTTCATAATTAACTTTTCCAATTCAGTAAAAAATGCTGTTGTAATTTTTGTTGACATTGCATTAAACCTGTAAATCAATTTGGGTACGACAGACATCTTGTGATGTTTAGTCTTCCAATCCATCAACATGAAATATTCTTCCATTATTTAGATCTTCTTTGATTTCCTTTAATAATGTTGTACAATTTTCTGTGTACAAGTCCTTTACATCTTTAGTTAAGTTTATTCCTAATATGTGCTTCTTTTTGTTCCTATTGTAATGGATTTTTATCTTGATTATGCCACAGATTGCTCATTATTGGTGTACAGAAATGCTACTGATTTTTGTGGTTTGATCTTATATCCTGATGCTTTACTGAACCTGTTTATCAGCTCTAGAAGCTTTGTTGTAGATTTTTCAGGGCTTCCTACATATAGGCTCATGTCATCTGCAAATACTGAAAATTTTACTTCTTTCTTTCCAATTTGGATGACTTTTAGTTCTTTTTCTTGCCTAAGTGCTTGAGCAAGTACATATAACACAATTTTAAAAAGAGCAGTGACAGTAGGCATCCTTGTCTTGTTCCAGATCTTAGAGGAAAAGACTTTAGCATTTCACCATTGAATATGATGTTACCTGTGGTTTTTTCATATATATACTTTATCATTTTGAAGAAGTTTCCTTCTATTCTTATCTTTTGAAGTGTTTTTATTAAGAAAGAATGCTGTATTTTGTCATATGTTTTACTGGATCAATAGAGATGATCATATGATTTTTTTCTTTCAATCTGTTAATGTGGTGTATTACATAGATTTTCTTATTTTGAACCATCCTTGCATACCAGGGATGATACCCAAGTGATCATGGTGTATAATTCACTTGTTGTGTTGTTGAATATGATTAGCAAGTATTTTGTTGAGAATTTTAGCATCCAGATTCATTAGAGAGAATGGTCTGTAGTTCTCTTTTCTTGTGGCATCTTTATGTGGCTTTGGTATTAAGGTGATGTTGGCATCATAGAATGAGTTAGGCAATGTTCCCTCCATTTCTATTTTTAGCAAGAGTTTAAGCAGGATTGGTGTTAGTTCTTTCTGGAATGATTGATAGAATTCACCTGTGAAGCTATCTGGTCCTGGGCTTTTCTTCCTTGGGAGATGTTTGATGACTGATTCAATCTCGTTACTTGTGATTTGTCTATTGCATACATCAATCTCTTCTTTCGTCAATGTAGGCTGCTTGTGTGTTTCTAGATATTTGTCCATTTTCTATAAATTATCCATCTTTTTGGCATACAATTTTTCAAAGTATCCTCTTATGATATACTTTATTTCTGTGGGATCAGTGGTGATATCCCCTCTCTCATTTTTTATTTTATGTATTTGCATCTTCTCTCTTTTTTCTTTGTTATTCTAGTTAAGGGTTTGTCAATTTTATTAATCTTCTCAAAGAACCAGTCTTTGGTTTTGTTAATTTTTTCTATGTTTTTTTTTTTTAATTCTCAATTTCATTTAGTTCTTCTCTAATCTTTGTTATTCCCTTCCTTCTGCTTGCTTTGGGATTAGTTTGTTGTTTTTTCCCTAGTTCTTCTAGGTGTGTGCTTAGGTCTTCAATTTTAGCTCTTTCTTCTTTTTAAACATACATATTTATGGTTATTAATTCCCCTTTCAGCACTGCTTTTGCTGCATCCCATAGGTTTTATATGTTATGGTCTCTTTTTCATTTGTTTCAAGGTAGTTACTAATTTCTTTTGCAATTTCCTCCTTGACCCACTGATTGTCTAAGAGTGTGCTGTTTAACTTCCATATCTTTGTGCCTATTCTGTTTCTCTGCCCCTTATTAATTTCCAGCTTCATTCAGTTGTGGTCAGAGAAATTACTTTGTGTAATTTCAATCTTTCTGAATTCATTGATACTTGTTCTGTGGCCTAGCATGTGGTCTATCCTAGAGACTGTTCCATGTGCCTTCAAGAAGAATGTATATCTTGCTGTATTTTTGGGTGTAATGTTCTGCATATGTCTATTAGGTCTAGATCCTCTAATGTATTATTCAAGGTCTCCCTTTCTTTATTGACCCTCTGTTGAGATGTTCTGTCTCATGGTGATAAATGTGTATTAAGTTCCCCACTATAGAGGCATCTGTTTCCCCACTTAGTTTTCCCCATGTTTGCCTCATGTATTTGGGGGCACCCTGGCTAGGTGCATAAATGTTTATAACTGTTCTTTCTTCATGATAGATTACCCATTTTATTAATATTTAGTGTCATTCTTTGTCTCTTACAGTAGTTTTGTACTTTAGTCTATTTTGTCCAATATTAGTATAGGTACTTCCACCCTTTTTTGTTTATTGTTTGCATCTAAAATTGTTTTCCAGCCATTTACTTGCAACCTCCTTGTGTCCCTGGGTTTAAGGTGAATTTCTTGTAGACAGCATATAGATGGGTTATATTTCTTTATCCATTTTCCAATCTATGTCTTTTGATTGGAGAATTTAATCTATTAACATTCAATGTTATTACTGTGAAGGCAGTACTTGATTAGCCATTTTTTTCTTTAGATTTACATATGTCCTATTTGGTTTTAATTTCTCTTCTTATCTTTTTAGCTATTTGTATTAGTCAGCCAAATGGGTGTCTTTGCAATATATACCAATAATGGGTCGGTCTTTATAAAGGGCATTTGTTTGGGGTAGAAGCTTACAGTTCCCAGGCTACAAGGCATAAGTTTCTTCCCTCACCAAAGTCCATGTGTTGGAGCAAGACAGCTGCTGACATTTGCCAGGGTCCAGGCTTTTTGGGTTCCTTTCTTCCCAGGGCTGCAGCTGTAGATTATCAGGCAAACAGCTCACTTGTCTTCTCCTGGGGCGCTCCTCTCCAACATCAGAACTGATTCTCAAAAATCTGCTTCTCAAATCTGCTCCCTCTGTCTTTTGCCTTGCCTTTTATACTTGAGACTACACCCACTGAGGGGTGGAGCTCAATGCCCTACTGACGTGGCACAGTTAACACCCTAACCATAACCTAATCATGCCCAGATTAACAGATCAGTTTACAAGCATGACTCAATTTATATTTTTGGAATTCATAATTAGATAAAACTGTCAGACCATTCACTATTCTTAGTAATAATCTTCCTTTCTACACTCTCCTCCAACCCTCTCTCTCCTGTTTATTCCTTTCAGCATGCAGAACTCCCTTTAGTATTTCTTGTAAGGCAGGTTTCTTATTGACAAATCCTCTTAATTTCTGTTTATCTGCTAATATTTTTAACTCTCTCTTTTGAATTTTGAATTCCAGCTTTGTTGGACACAGAATTCTTGGCTTGACATTTTTTTCTTTTAGCACCTTAACTATGTCATACCACTGCTTTCTCACCTCCATGGTTTCAGATGAGAAATCAGTGTCTAATCTTATCCAGCTTCCCCTGTGTGTGATGGATCTCTTTTCTCTTGCTAATTTTAGTATTTTCTCTTTGTCTTGAGTGTTTGGCAATTTGATAAGTATATGTCTCAGGGTAGTCTTGTTAGGATTTATACTGTTTGCATTGCACTGTGTTTTCTTGGACATGTATATCCATGTCCCTCAAAAGAGTTTGGAAATTTTCAGCCATTATTTCCTCCAATACTCCTTCTGCTCCATTTTCTTTCTTGACTCCCTCTGGGATGCCTATAATATGTATGTTTTTGTGTTTTTTGTTGTCATTCAATTGCTTGAGTCCCTGCTGAATTTTTTCTATCTTTTTATCTGTTCTACTATCTGTGTGATTTCAGATGTACTATGTTTGATGTCACTAATTCTTTCCTCTGACTGTTCAAATCTGCTGTTATGTCCTTCCAGAATATTTTTTATTTCTTGCTTTGTGCTCATTAATCACCATAAAATGTGTTATATTTTTATGTATGTTTACAATTTCTTTTGTGTGTCCCTCCAGTGTATTCTTAATATCCTTAATCTCTTCCTTCATTTCATTAAGTTGATTCATGATATTTGTTTAAACATCTTTTTTTCAGTTGTTCCACTTTCTGCATTTCTTCCTTTTTTTAGTTTGTTATTTAGACCAGGCCTTGTGTTCCTGTTTCTTAGTAAGGCTTTTAAATTTTGCTGGTGTCTAGACATCTAATTCTCTTGATGGGTTTGTTCAGATGTTTGCTTCTCTTTCTACTCTAGGGCTTTATTTTGTTTTGTT